>UZAN01041428.1:0-15097 GCA_900618425.1 Echinostoma caproni | reverse complement strand
ACTAAATGTGATCTTGTGAATCGTGTTCCGAACCAAAGTGTAAACATCCTATGGGATTTGATAAGCGAAATCTTTGTAAGTTTTTTACCATAATAAATATTTGAATTTGGGAGAAAAAAAAGCAGCTCGAAGGAAACACGCACCCGCCCAGAGATCATCGAAATTGAAAGCATTCCAAACGTAGAACTTGAACCGAGGACGACCAGAGCGAATTATTACAATATGATACAGTGAGTTTTCATGATATTCATCTATGGTCATATGGAATTGTTAGACGACACAAGAGTTCAACTGTGAAGCTGGTGCACACATATACTGCTCAAAAGTGGGAACCCCAGTCCACCAAGGGAAATCACACACACATACACACACACACACACAATTTTTGATAAAATGGAAGTGCACTCTGAATTTCAAATGGAAATGTTAAAAAAATGTGTCCGGATCCTGCCCTAACGGTATGTGGTTAACAAATGAAAAACAGTGCCGAAACAAAAATTCATTAGAATCTGATCGAAACACCATTGTGACAGCACCCACACTGTGACATGTAAGATACGGACTGCTCAAGTTCTGTGTGCGATCTCAAGCCGCTCCCGAATGATTCAATTAGTCTCTCTCTCTCACTGTGTACGTGTTTCAAAATCAATTTGTTCCCTAGGCTGAGATACCACGCTTGATCACACATGTGTTCATCAACTCAACGGGATAGTTCAATTTTTGAAGGAAAAAAATTCACACTGAAGTCAACTTTTCTTTTTCCAACACACACACATCAGATACTCTGACTATGCTAACCTAGTAAGCACCCTACCCGCTCCCTCGTCCCCGCTCCAATGATTATCACAAAAATGGGGCATATATATCACCGTATAGAATGAAGCGCACAGCGTAATGGGTGGAAATCTCGTTAGTGCCTCGCTGAGGAGTATGTGAGCAAGTGAACTGACTGATGGACAGTTAAACACCCAAATGAAATCCTTGTTAGTTGGTTTTCATGTTTTCCTTTTAACTGTATGCATAAATGATTACCAGGTGTACGTATATATATATATATATGTTCATACAACGAAGTTACATCATAAAATATAAAAAGCGAGCGAGAGAGAGAGATAAAATGGGTTGTCGGTAATAGTAAGCTACTAAGCAATCAATTAGAACCTCGTCAGGGGAGACCAGATCTGAAAGTGCACGGGTAGGCAGGCAGTCAGGCGGGCGGGTAGACGAGCAAACGGATAAGCAGAGCGGGAAT
The DNA here is from genome assembly GCA_900618425.1 of Echinostoma caproni. Classification (NCBI taxonomy): domain Eukaryota; kingdom Metazoa; phylum Platyhelminthes; class Trematoda; order Plagiorchiida; family Echinostomatidae; genus Echinostoma; species Echinostoma caproni. Next base: position 13,845 of record UZAN01041428.1, on the reverse strand, counting down.
GAAAGTGATGAATAACCAAATGAAAGGTAAGGCAGTCCATTATATGCAACATTTGGGGGCGGGGGTTAATTAGGGGTTTTAAATGGGGGAGGAAAAGCAGAAATCGTGAGAACCAACGCACCATTTTTTTTGAGAGTTTAATCTCTCATGCTCGGGAATGTTTCATTCCGAAGCTTGATACCAACTCCAGTAAAGCGAACGACTTCTTCACCTCAGGGAAACGATTGGATTCCCAAAGGTGAGCGTTGCACATTTTGTAATGTACATTCGCAACATGACGTATATGACAAGAAATCAGCCCCGACAGAGGCCTCATTCAAATCTGATATGATATAAGCGGACAAGAATCGCATATAGACACACACACAATACAACAGAAGATAACATGCATTACAATAAATGGGCGCTTGACCGTTGTATTTTGCATCTGTTGTCGGACCTGGACAACCCGCTGACCTCTCAGCAGGTTGGGATAATTACCACGAAACGATACAGGACTGATAAGCCCCAAACAGTAAGCTGCTCGTTGTTGATGCCAACTGGAAATTCATGGGCCACGAAATAGCGTCCGGAAACGAGGTGTCATAGTATTTACTGTATGCCGTTTTTTTATTCTCAACTCCACAGTGCATCGTCAATATGAATAGGAATAACAATTACTTGGCTGATGCGCACAAATTACATGACTAGACATACGGTATCTCTTGGACTGATCATTGTCATGCATTAGGTGTACGCGACTCAGATATGCGACCATGGACTCCACAAAACTTTCAGTTGTTCTGTCCCACGATAACCTCGTCTAACAATCGGTTCCAATGTGTGGGTTGCTGTTGTTTGGAATGGAAATTTCCGCATTCAAAATAATTGAACAATGTAATCGTCCGCGGAAACCTTTGAGAGAAATAGCGCAAGCGATCAGGATGCAACTCATCAATTACAGTTCTCCAAGACCACTTTTTTCAGAATGGCGTGCAAATTAGTCGAATAGAGGTGGGAGGGGGAAAGCGATTTGGGTAGGGGCGGGGGGGAGGGACGGGTGCGGGCGTGAGGTCACGCAGTGTACCGGAATACCAAGGCCAGGCATGAGATAGTGATGACAGCAAAAAGAAAGAGCCGTGTATGATTACCCCGTGATCGGTACCGATTAGAATCACCCGTAGGGAGCATTCAAAGACGAATAGGATAAATTCAATGTGCATGTGCTTGTGTGGATGCGCGCGATCGAGCGAGCGAGCGAATCGGATAACGGGGACGGTGCACTTACTTTCTTCAGGCTGGCGGAATGCTGAGTGCATGTTTTAGTGCACAAGTAGAGGTGAATGAGAGGAAGATTGCAAATTGTAGAAAGGTATGTGGCAAAACAGGTAAACAGTAGTGCACGTTTTCTGACTCGACAAGTGATGACACAAATGATATTGGAAATGTGAAAGAAAGGCGCAAGGGATGGGGCTGGTGGTGATATGTAATCGCGTTTGCATTCATCAAAACAAGACTAATACAATTAACTCTGATTAACAATACGAATTTGTAACATGGCAACATAAGACGAGGGAAGCCGAAAATAGCAGACCTGAGAGACAGACACCGATTCTTGGGTGAATAGACTGATCAACTTATGTGTGCCTGATAATATTTAGGAAGTGTTGTGATTGGAACTTACTCGGATCACATCCTCGTTGGGAGATCCGATCATGATATCGATCGGGGATCGCAGCTTGATTGTTTTTGTCCACAAACACTTCCTCCCAACGTATGGTGAAAGCCAAATGGCACAGCATTGGATTGTCTCGCAGAACCACATTGTGCTGTTTGATTGCTGGGTTGGTAAAGAAATCGGAACGACAGAGGAAATTATGATGATAATCACACATCACTTAATTCCCCAAACCTTATGAGTAGTTTCAACAGAACAATGTAAAGGAACAAGCAATGCCAGGTAATCTGGTTTTCAGTACAAACTTTATTGTGCTCACATGCCATATTAGGATACAGGTAAAGAACGAAAAGGATAATACACATAATAACATGAATATTAGTAATAGTAAACAGACAGGCACACTAGATAGATAGATAGATAGATAGATAGATAGATAGATAGATAGATAGATAGATAGATAGATAGATAGATATACACGGTTAGAAAGATAGATAGATAGATAGATAGATAGATAGATAGATAAACAGGAGAAAGCATTTCTGAAATAGAAACTTTACGCCAACGTGCACTTCAAGGTACTTGTGTAAATCGTATTCCGGTCACATTGCTGCCATTTCATCTTAGCCTCGATTGAGTTAACAGTGTCTCTATGTAGAGGAGTGCAAATCGTGAGAAATAGAGCGTATACAGAACTTATTTTGAATGCATAACCCAGGTTTCTGAATATCGATGATGTTCGTCCGTCCGTTCGTTTTCACTTTTCCGCATTCTCGACTGCTGAACTATGATGACTAAATCCCGCCGGTATTGCACGGTTTGGTCTCCCATATCCATTCTATTTTTTTCTAATTTAATTGTACTCTAATTTTGTTAGAGGTCATATTGAGGACATAGGTCCTATGAGCATCTATTGTGGTTCCCATAACGAAATAGGTTTCGGAAATACAAATATCGTAAAACATTCTCTCTCTAATGGTATTTTTATCCGCCAGACAAATTCCGCACAATCTGTGAACGAGATTGTGTCTATCTGTCAGGGCTTACAAACTTGGTCTATGTTTTTATGGGAGAGAGGGGGAAAACAAATTTGTCTCCCCATGCTGAGCTACTGAAACCACTCCATTTTTAGGAAATGCTAAAATTCAGAATAGGATGAATGATACACACTGCCACCAATGCTCCGTAGAGAAAGCATCGGAGATAACTTCTCTAGTGACCATGGGATGGATATTTTGATGGGAGAAAAATGAGTCGAACCGGAACCAAAGTGTGTTGTCTCGTTTTAGGTTTTGTTTTTGTTTCACCTCTCTCTCACTTGTCTCGTAGCACATTTTTGTTCCCATTACCCCTGATTATTCTAGTATTTTTTCTCAAGTTTCCTTCGATGGTTTAGCTGACTGGATTATCCTCAGTTTCGATGGTAAAATGCAAAGTAGAACACCAGATGTGCCTTGAATGGTGTGCTATTGTTTCAAACCCGTCTTTCTTGAAGCAGGCAATGCTACTCACAAGTGACAAGCTCTCACTGTCACTGTTGCATGATTGTTGAATACACGTAACAAATCGAACGGAAATGCGACACCATAAAAGGAAAGAGTTTTACTTGGAAAAGCGATTCAATGCATGTCAACACATACGTATCTCCAACGGGTATACCACTGAGACCGAAATTTGCCACGCTTCTGAGTATCCCATACCATCAGTGTTCATCATTCTTGTGAAGCGGTTTAGAAGCAGATAGCATTCTACGGTAAGCGGCCTAGAAGGAAGTGTTTGCGTCCCACGATCCCCGGCTATACATTGCAGATGTTAGCTGAGCTACTTCGTCCATGGCGAGAACGGAATGGTCTAACTGGCTTTTTGGTCCATATGATGCCCATATTCTCTCTATGCAGTCCGAGCCTCAGTGTGATCCATGTATTCGCACTTCTACTGGTAGGCAGAATTAAAATGGCTGTTAAGTGATTCTACCTGAAGTAAACTTCCTTTTGCATTGACAATTTTCATTGTGAGACACCGTCATGCATACATCACTATGTTAAAAATAGCTAGATACTCCGTAGATCGAATTCGATCCACCGTTCTTGCCGCTCAATGTTGGTTTGGGTAGTAACTTAGGTGCTCCGTCAATCACAATGACCGTGGTCGCCGCCTCCCGAGATCGGATAGTTCGCAGAGAGAGAGAGCGCGCCCACTGCGCGCTATTGTCAAACAAACAATCTCGTTCGGTAATTCCAATTTGTCATCTACACTAGTTCTCTCAGTACTATTCTGATATATCCTGTAAACAAATTTGTCTCACAGTACATACTGTACACACGAAGTTCTGTCAGTCTAAACTCTGGCCTGCATCGACTTAGTCATCTGTACGCAGAAGGACTGTGTCACCTCAAAGACACCAATGAGCAACTGACTGAACGCTAAATCAAGAACAGACATTTCTCTATTCGATCCCATTGTGGCATGATCGAAGTGATCGTTGTGACACTGTTAGCATAAGCGGACAATGGATCCCCCAGGGTTGCCACGACCCGCTACAACCCGCAGTCAAACTCAACACACTCAGTCCAAGTGAATTCCGTAGATCTTTGTTTGCATTGCGTTCTTGACCTGTTCAAGTTATGACGAGGCCCATTGACAAACCAGCGCCAAATGTGTCATTCCATTCGTTTTTCATCATCAGAACCAATCGGTCACGGATCATTCACGCGAAACAATTTCACGTGCATCTGAAAACCAGCTGATAAGTAAACACCTCAGGGAATCCCATCCAATTGGAGGAATGTGGCTGAACGTATTATTTTTGCAGACAGCCACTTGCCGGGGACAGTGTTTGCAAGCGAAACAACAAGATACGAATGAGAATATCTAACCATAATAGCAAAAAACAACAACAGTTTGTGGCCGAGGCACACGTATATTTATGGGAATGCTATCATTCCCATACCTTTCTAAACGCAAATAATCTCGTAGCAAAATACCCCCCTCCCCCATCCCCCCGCTCCCGATTGTATATTGGCCTGTGAAACATGGTCACCCGGGGGTAATTGACCCCATGAGATTGAAAAGTATCGACCACGGGTGCCTGTAACATGTGGCCAAAGCTAAGTGGTAGGACCGTGTATCGATTTACACTGTTTGTCTGCGGTGTAAGAATACACAATAGTGATCCGTATCTCCTCAAAGACGATGTCTTCAGTGGTTCGGTAGCCAGAATAACAAAAAGTACATGGAAAAGTTTATCCTGTTCTCCCAGAGGGTCAACTAAAATGTTTTATCCTAAGTTGAACACTTGGAATATTTCGCTAGAAATGGAGAACGTTCAATTCACTCTTACGGGTATTTCTTGTTGCACTGAAACAACGCGGCCATTGTACGCGTTTTGACAGATGAAATTCTAAGCTATTGTTGCCTGTTAGAAACAACTGATATTGATCACCAACAATCTTGATGTCATTTTTTGAAAGTTTATCTAAATTCTAACCGCGATTATCAAATTATTCCGTTTCTTTATGTCAATTTCAAGTTCGGAACCTCTTTCTTTCTAATCGATTTAATTTATTTGTTAAGATTTATTCCTATTAATTAAGTCTTTGTGGCAACAGGCAGAAGGGCTAATAATTTTTATTTGTAAGTAGGAGAAACATTTATATTTCGCAACCTTCCACCTGAAAAACAATAATTTTTGAAGTAAAATGTATGCGTTTTTAGGGTTAACCACTGTGACTTCATCGTTCGTGATGCATTTTACTCATTGAGATCTCTTGTGAAATTCTACCTTCCCCACGCCTTAGGAGCGGCCGAATTCACACAACCCTAAGCCAGCTGTAGTTGTATGCTTACTATGTTGACGAGTTGGTTCAGACGCATAGGCTATGCATATTCTCGTCGGACTCATCAGTTGTAATCCACAGTGTACTTGTTGTTATTTGTACGAGACCTACTCCAACTGGACAATAACTAGGCTTCTTGAATGAATTCAGACAGGATCTTGGGAATGAAGTGGTTTCCCGACCACCAGGAGGAACTTTGTTTCAAGGATACTTGCTCGATTAATCGAGACCTGTGAAACTAGAGGAAGATGTTGATGGATGGATGTTGATGATTGGATCATACAGTCACACTAAGGTAAAATCATGGAAACAGCCGACAACACCACCAAGCTGGTCGACCAATGATGAAACCCTTCTATTGCAAACTCGGGAACCCAGTGAAGACAAGATAATGGACCGATAAATACTATGAGAACTTCTCATATGAATTCCACCAGCAGAGTGGGATATCAAAGCTTTCGAGTTAGTAGTTAACACGATTGACTGAGAAACAAGCGATCAATACGTGAAGTGGATTTTATTTTATTTTTTAACTGTGCATTGTGCGGACTGGAGATGTAAAATAGTGATGAGGATTTGGTAATTACCCACTCAGAATGGTTCATAAAAACCCCCTATTGTCAGTGTACTGATCTTGTAAAGCAAACAGAGTAATCACCACCGAAAAGCCTTCAAAGCAATGTATAGCTGGGGTTCACACTGGTTAAGAATCGAGAGAAATGCACTTGAACATAAACCCCGCGATTCCAACCAGGACACAAGGAGTTGCTACACCAGAGAGCTATTCGGACTGACTCATAACAACTTGCCACATGTCAACACCACATGAAGTAACGCTCATCCGCCCACATAGATGAGTCCTGAGCAGAGTTCTACTGTGGTTGAACGATCAGGTTATTTGTGAATTGTATAATAATAAGATGTTCCTCCTTTTGGAGTAAATGATCGAAACAGATATGCAATCAACTTTGGGGGAAAGAGACTACGATCAATAATAATAATAATGAACTGGGAAGTTGGACGATGACACTGGGATTCACTAATTGCAGTTCGCTGTTTTGATGGCCTGAACCACTGCCGTTCCATACAACAGATAGGAAACAGATGGTCACCAATAGCATTCTTAATGTTGTCCAAAACTGGCTATTTTCTAATTTCAAGTCCTCTTAGTCACATAGCACTTTTGACCGATTCCGCAATTGTGTATAATTCATTAATCGTATATATATATATATATATACCTAATACCTCTGTGCATTTTCTCATGCCTCGTCTTCACGGCACCTCCATAACCTCCATGTGGTTTTGCTCCAGTCCAGAGCAGTTACAGCGAACAAAGCGCTTAGCTCCAAACGACAGCTGGGCGTGCACAATACGTGACCTAACCATCGAAGTTAACTAATCTGAATTCGTTGCCCGAGTAAATTTATCTCAGCTAAACTCCCGAAAACATGACGGCTTACCTACGAAATACTAACCCGTTCGCTCCATCCCAGGTGAGCACAACTACGTAAGCATTGATAATCGAAAACGTCTAGTTGATGGAAGACATCTTTCACTCGCAAATTCAAGGTGTCACATTCATTTAGCAACCCAAACCGTTGCAATTAATCGCTTTTCATCAAAAATTTTCTTGTAGGCGTTAGTTGTTTGGTTTTCGCATGGTGTGCGTATTAAATCAGTTAATCTTCTCCAATAATAGTTGTGATTTCTGAAGTGGCCAGCACTTCAGAGGCCGCTCAAGACACTGGTTATAACGAAAATGGATGAGCTACATAGATTCAACCTCAGCTGAGTAACACTATAGTGTCAGTATTAGGTGACTCAGCCCCGTCCGTATGAGTTTATCAAAGAATATTGATTGTTACCAACGGTTTACGGGTCTGACAGAAAGTATTAGGTGATCACTTCACAAAACTTTATGCGTCAAAATTGATTAAAGTTGAATATGGATGATGAATTGTGAACTATGGGACTGGAATAGTCAAACTGCAACCATTGGCTTGATAGCTAGCACTCATGCACGCAGTTCAGAGTGAATAAACTAAGTATCTATGCATAGTAAATTATCCAGAAGGTCTGCTTGTACAACATTCGCCAGATGGTGTTTGTTGTACGGGAGCAGGTAGGCTACCAGATCGTGTCCTCGCTTCTTTACTGTCATCCTGGGTATAGGTGGTATTCACATATGATGTGGTTTGTTGGCATCTCTTTTTCCAAACCTGCTGCCTCGATCATGAGAAGAGAATCAAGATAATTATTTTCGTTCAAACTCATTTCTTTGCCGCCCTGAAAGCCAAATTCAGCCTGATGCGTTTTCTCGCGGCAATGCTTAAAGTTACGGGCGCTTCAGATGTGCTACCTAAACGGACTTCTTTTACACTTACGGTTAGTAATTTACACGAGTCAGTTCAGACCACTAATCCAGTCGCGTTGTCGCTATCTGTCCGTTTCAGTGAGAACGAACAGTCCTTTTGTTAATAAGTGGATTTCATTTCCGTATGAACCCGAAAGTACGAATCATTAATGAATGATGATGTTACCGGACGATTACAATTGATCTAGACAACTGCAGAAAAATAATTCATCAATCAGGCAACAAAAATGATTTTTAGTGGCTGTACATGCTGCACATAGATCAATCACACAAAATGTGATTGAGGAGCAAAAAACAGGTATTGTTCGTTGACTAGATGGTCCGCTGCCTCGATGGTATGTGATTTATCAGCTCATATTTATAAGTGTATATTTTTCTGCATTTGACTATTTTTATTGGGTGGCAATGCATTTTCATCACATTTCATTTGTAATTTTCTTGTTTATTACATAGACAATAATACAATTCTCGGGGAGGGGAAGTGGCCAATCAAAAGGTTGTCATACAGCACATAATGGAGAAGGTAAGTCGGAGGTAGTGGTGGTGGTAGTGGGATTCGAGAGCACATCCTCCAGGATGATAATTTGTTGACCCTTACCGAGCCACCACTTGTTCCAAGATTTCTGCTATGCAAATAGGTCTTGAACTTTATGGATGGCATTTTGAGATAAAAACAGTGAAAGTTCTTTTTCTTGCTAGTTATGTTACTGTTAGTTAGTAAATAAGACCTCTGTGTACATCCGCTTCACCACAACCTCAGTTTGATGGCCTTCAGTTGCAGTTTGATCAATCACAAACCATGTAATTTTGAATGGCGATTTGATCGGCCACATTTTGGCTGCCCATTTGAACGGGAGAGTAGGGTGTTGTTTGGAAAGCTGTAAACGGTGTCAAAGAGGCCTGGAGAATTCTGGTAGGCTAAGGTTACAAAGACATTGAGAAGACGCACAATCGCCACTATTCAAGACACTGCATCAGATCACTCGATGTCTTCATGCATTGATAACGAGCATCTAAAAATCCCCATCCAGGAAGCCCAATGTGACCTCTGTGACTAAGTCTCCTAGTCCGGGTTTTCATACCGACATCACATATATTAAGTCTTAAACTATTTCGCACTCCATGACCACACATTTTGCAATAAGCTTAAAACATGCACAAAGGAAAGTGATCTTTGGTGGTCAACCAGTTGCTCCAGTGGGGACCACGATTACCTAAATGTTATGCTTAACCTTCGCATTGTTTGTCTGGTTACTCTAACAGACTCGTAGAATGCGACGTAGAGAACGTTATTCGAACATCGACGGCTTTTCTTTATCTTGTTTCGATGATGACTAAGTTAGTGCACAGTTCAGCAGCGCCGGTAGAACCACTGCAGTATACACTCGATCCTTCACAGACACCTGGATGTCACGACATCGTCACATATGTCTCAAGTTGTTACATGCCAGCCAAACCTTCTGTATGCGAGTCAACTCTTCACACGTGATGCGTCCGACAGGTGAGATATAGCTACCAAATAGCAAACTGTGCCTACTTTCTCTACTACTTCTTCCATTTAAGTGAAATTGGGGGCCGGACCAACCCAGTCTTGAAGTAGCATTTCACACATTAAAGGTGCAAAACGCATACCGAACATGGCTACACTAGCACTCAAGTTATCCAGGAAAGCTTGCAACTTACCTGGATCTCCAATTAGTAGCACAATGTCGTCTGCTTGTCTCGCACGAGGACAGCACCGAATTTGGTAGTAGGCAAGCTTGGGTATTCCTAAAGCTTAACTTGACAAAGTGTGATTTGGCTATTTTTGCTAGACTGACACTATCATCTTTCCCATTTAGAGTGTTTGAGCATTTCGTCAAACTGAAAGCCAAATTTCCTTCTGATTATTTACATTACCGAACTGGATGGATTACTAAACGCATTTGTTTTATCAGCTGTGGATTTTAGTATCTTGTTCGTTCATAAAGAACCACTCGATTGGAAAGCAATTTCTTCAAAGATTCAACATTGCACTGCGGTCCGAAATAAACTGGAGTTCTCTCCATTAACACTCATTTATTTACTGCATCTACCTTATCTACTCTGCTGACAATGAGACATTAACCAACCAATTATTGTTACTATTACCTGTGATTAACTGATCATCAACACTCACACATTGTGGCTCCTTTGCATTTATCACAATTAAGTGATGAAATCACGAATAAGACGTCAGAAACCAAGTGGAGAAATAGAGGATGTTACTGGCAGAAATTTCGACCTTAATAGCTATCTGTTGCGATGAGGTGCTAGCACAAACACTCCTTGTTTTTCCATACTCTTGTTTGGTTTAATATCTTCTGACTACCCATATGACCAACCAACGATGAAAGATATAAGACTGAAATAAAAGTCAGAAAATTGAAAACAACCAAAATGAGAATTTTTGAGCTTTAGACAGGTGCGGAGATTAAACAAACATCCAGTGATTCCAATTATCAGTCAGATAAACGGATGTTCACAGCCATCCTGTCGGTGGATTCTGAGAACCCATAAGGGTGACGATGGATGTAGCATAAACTCCATGGCCAAGAAACCTGTCCAAAGTTTTAACACCTTTTCTGTAGTTCATAGTCTGAACAAAATTGACCTCTATCGTCAAATCTCTCTCACAAAATGAACCTTTGCGGTCAAAACATAGTATACACAATCAACTTCAAGCATTCTGGTATGACCCCAACGTAATTTTCGTCTACCCCGATCGCCGATTGCGAAAAATGCTCGGTACGGTAGGCCACTGTGAGGCATGCGCAAATGTTTCCTAACCGGCGAAACTTATCAATGTGAATTCGACGACAAACGGTGTCCCTGAGAAGTTTATTTCAATTTTGGGACCTCTTTATACTAACAGCCGAATCCGAGTTCAACCTTACTGCACTTTTTCGCCCGAGTAAAAGTTTACTATTTGTTATTTATATCTCACCTCTCGGACGAGTCACAGGTGAAGTGTCTGTGCGCATGCAGAAGGCTCGGCTGGCATGTAATAACTTGAGACATGTGACGCCGCCATGACATCCGGCTGTTTGGGATATTTGGGGCATATGCTGCAGCTGATAGGCTAGTCCTCCTCTACAGTGAAAACACTTGATCATTACGGAACAAGATAATATATTTTTATCGGCGTTCAAACATTCCTGCCTGTGCTGCATGCCACGAGTCTGGTAGGATAAGCGGACAAACAATGAGGAGGTTAGACGCGTAGTTTTAAGTCATCGCGGCCAGTTCACAGCTGCAGATGGTCGATCTTTCTATACTACGCTGGTTGGGACATGTGTTGCGCACGTTATCGAATACATCGACTCGGCATATGATGTTCGCTAAGGAAGACAGTAGATGGTAAAAGTTCAAGAGCCGTCGAAATGAGACACAGCATGAGGAATTTGCAACCTTAACTTGGAGCCTATGTCACACAGGTCCCGTTAATAGGAACCCCGATTATCTTCGTAGCCGGTGATCAGAGACATTGAGTGATATGGCCTATTCTCACAAATAGCTGCGCTCATGCATTTACTAAATATTCTTGTAACCCCAGTCTATACTAATTTCCTATCTTTTCTTTGACTCTGCTCTCAGCATTCCAATCTGAATTTGGCTCTTTTGTCAAAACAAGCAGCCAAAAGACCGGCGAGGGAAAATGCAGGTTTACCATTTGTAAAAACCAAAACGAAAACGTTGTTTTCAAATGTTTCCATCTTGCGTACGCTGCTCAAACCTCGGAAATGAGTAGGTTTATCTTTCACCGTGCCTACACCATTGGTCACGAAGCTACTTAGGAAAGGCAATTAGCTTCAGCCAACTCCAATACATTTAATTAAAAAGCGGAGCTAGTTGACATTTAGCCTTGCTGCACAACTTTGATCTTTTATGGTGAAAAGCACATCTACGTATCTTTCTGTCTAGCGCTCGTTGAGCATACATATATTCAATAAGGTAAACGATTTATTTCTTGTGAATCACCCAAATAGGAGGAAATGAAATATATGAATAAATGGTCGAGTAATATCATAACTACCCAAAACAAAGGAACGGGTAATGCACATTTCAAACTCTTGGTAACCGTGCAAATAATTTGTTGATTTTCAACGTAAAAGGCGATATTTGAAAGCACCACTATGTTCGGTGGTGTGTCTTGCTTCGTAGTTGGTTACCCTACCTGTAAAATTAGCAAAATGCTTCTAGGTGACCAGGTTGTTTCTACTGCGGAAGCCTTACTCACTGTCTTCCCGTGGCAGAGGTTTGTCCCCAACAAAGTAAGACGACAAAAGGCTAACATCCGGGGGTTACAATCGGATCAGCGAGCCATAGACAGTTCAGTTCAGTTGATCTTAAACCCTGCTTCCAAACCAGCTAAGAGACTACAAGCTCTTACCTGGGCAACCTACTAGTAACGTTCCCACAAGCTAATTATGGAGATTTTTCTTTTTGTAAAGAGTATTGTAATCTGATTTGGTGAGCACACTCTAAACTGAGAGGGGTGTGAATAAACATTTAACTTGAAAGGCAGGACAAATACCCGGAAACTCAGTAAAGTTCATAAAGAGCACAAATGGGAAAGGCATCTGATGTAAAACATTCTCCCACTGATAACCTTATGCTAGCCCCCTTGATTTGAGTCACTGTCCAATCTGCATTGATAATCACATCATGTTTTAGTTAGTCAAAGTCCTACACACGTTGCTGATTTTTCTAGACAGTTTACTTTGACTGCCACTTTGTTTACTGAGGGTTTCATAATTCAACCTTCAGATTTAAGGGGCAGATGGTGGGGTACTCTTGCAAGACCCGTCACCACTGGGTCGTTCTAGCATAGTCCCTTTAGGTACTCATCCAGACACCGCTCTGAAGCAGCGCTAGTCATTTCCTCTAATACAGTGGCTGAAAGGGGTTTCCACAGCGTTATCGACCTCCACAAGAGCCAGTGGACCAACAAAGACCAATTGACAGAAGATTCCGTAATGTAAAAGAATAGCTTCGTGTATTTTAGTCCATTTGAGCAAGTTCTGCTACAACCTTAGGTCTGTGTTACTAATCAGGATCTCCCTTAGACATATGAGATTCCTACTTATACGTCAATACACGAAGAAGAATAAACTAATGGCCTGTAGACGACACTCTTAGCTGGCATCAAGTAGTACAATAGCTAGTCTAGTAGTAGCACATTGTAAACGGTTCAACTTGAACAGTTCATCGAACAAGTAAGAGTATGTCACCTAACCACCATACCCAAGTCTTGATCTGAATTTGAGACGTACAGCAATCTGAAGGCGGTGATAGTAGGTCGACTAAAAGATCTCTGAATGGGTCTCAGAATGCTCCATGCATTGGGACAAACCCGATCGGTGTTCTCGCGGAAATAAATCGATAACGTCACCATAACTGCTGGACCCATTTTGCGCATTATTCTGCGCAATGCAGTTTTATGGAAGCTGTAAACCACCTATGAATCAACACATCCGAGGTTAACGTAAACCAACTTGGCAGTAGTGACCGGAAGGGCCAAAGTGTCCGCCCTCTGAGTCAAGACTTTTAAGTTCTCTTAGGGAGTTCTCCGATTCCCTAAAACCTCGATTTTAAGCCAGATTTTTATGTCATCCGCATACACGAAAGACGGGCAGCACTGCTGACCGGACACGTCACTGACGTAGGGTATGAATAGTTGCGGGCCAAAACCAGAGCTTTGGGGGTCACTCTGGAGGCAGAACATCTCATGAATAGCGACTTAAATACAAAAATGTAGAATTTCTTATTTGTGAAGAAGTTTTAAAAACAGTTCAGCATGATATCCTCGACCGCAAGGTCCGTCAGCTTTCGAAGATAATTAAGTGTAACTTTTTTGGAGGTCTTGATGAAGCCTAGGCGTGAAATGGTTTACAGAAGTTGATCACTCTCAATCCATACCATGTCTCTTACAGATGTTGCTTCAAAAACACTAT
>UZAN01041427.1:4584-18951 GCA_900618425.1 Echinostoma caproni | reverse complement strand
AACATTTCACCAAATCTATTAGGTGTCTCACCGTGCGATTTTTCCCGAGGTGCATAATGGGTGGAGAGATTCAAGGATGGTCAAACTAAAACATGGCATGAGGGTATGAAAAACCCTGATCAGAAGACTGGGTCGCGTTATGTCTGTTGATGGGAGACCTCGGGAAGTGAAGGTAAGTGAAGGTTATAGACACTAAGTGATATGTCTGAGTGTCTTAAACAGAGATGATCATCCATATTCTTAATCTCCTTGCAACCTGAGTTTAATAAAATTCTATGTTTTCACTTTAATAATGCTGTGAACATTCCAATCTACTTTGTCTCTTTATTCAAATTGGCCACCAAAAGACAACAACTAAAACCGCCGCATAAAAGTGTATTAATAATGGTTGTGGAAGTTGCATGGCTTAATATTGTATATAATAACATGAGAATATCAAAGTAGGGAGTAATCGTCACCTATTGACCGAAGGTTCTTGCAGGTCTGCCAAACATTGGCGTATTAGAGTGTTTTAAATGGAACACGGAAGTTTTTAATGTCATGAACCTTATCCATCAGTAGAATTTGTCACGGAGAACTTCAAATTGGATTTGAATTATCGGTTGCCTTTAGAAATGCCTAGTGGCCAATTCGATAAACTCGCTTAGTAAAGCGGACATGGATGCAATAGGTAGGCTATCTGGAACGGGATCAAATGCAAAATCGATTACGTCGGGTGAAAAGCCACGTTTAGTGTTTAAACGAAACAGATTTGTGTAATTTGACTAGTCGGGAGGGAAATCGAAATGCACTGGCTTATGGGGGAAAACACTGTCATACATCATCACATGAGAAAGCGACAATGCGCGTGGATAGTTTTCCTCTGATGGACGCTTATCAATCATAACTTCCATCTCGTTCGGATCCTCTGCATATTGCTAGACAAGCTGATATAACAAAATGCTAACATCGATAATTCTTGTGCTGTACTAAAAAGCTGCCTTGTACACAGCTTTGAATAAGAGTAGCATTGAGGATGAGAAAGAGCTGAGCAACAGTATGTAAGAAAGGTGTAATGAAGTTTTGGAGGACAGTGAACTGACCGGTGAGGTAAGGAAGCATGTATTAGTGGTGCACTGTACCCATAATTTTTGCATTCTAATGAGATATATTTATGAATGATATTTTCATCTGATCTAATTTGCTGATTATTTTTACTCCACATCATAGGTCAGGACTTGGGTGATAATTTTGTAAAGCCTGGCTTCTATTAAATTTGAGTATCTCTGATGGCACTCGCAGTGTATTAGCAGCACGATCAACACTATTCTGTCGTTTATGCATCGGTTCATTAACTATTTAAATGTGCTGGAAATGTTTGTGATAACCGACAAAAAGCACTGGACAACCGTTTCATCCTGTTTGGGACTCGTCAGCAAGGCGTACTTTTTGTGTCCCCGACAGGACTCGAACCGCAAACATTCGGGTTGGCACTTTATATCCTTACCCCTGAGCTAAACGATCGATGGTTATCACCTTGTGCGAATGATTCAATCAATTTAGACGGTGAATTTTTGGATTTAATGCATTCAACTAGTGGTGAATTAACAAGTTCCCAAGGAGTGACCCATACCCAAGATCATCAATAGTGCCTAGTGCCTGTACAAAACCGAATGGGTTAATCCAAACATTCACCGTCTAAAGTTCGTTAAACAGAGTAATTTAATTTTGACCTAAAGTTTCAACCCCCTACCAAACTGCTTAGAACTGATTCAGAGAATTTTATAGTTTGTAATCAGTTCACCAGCAAGCAAATGATACAGTGGTCAATTATCTTTCTGTGGTTATAGCTAGTTGAAACAACTAAACCTTATTCAGAGAATGATCCGTTCGAATTTCCGCTAAAATTCAATTCCCCCTGGAATCAATCGTTATTTTGTCTATTTGCGATGACATCGGCAGCAGAAGCAGCAGCTGAAAAACACATGAACAAACTGTTTTTTTTTGCTGTTTGACTACCAATCCAGATTGTCTTATGAGAACGGAATACTCTAGTTTGAATTACCTGTTTAGGTTATTTGTTACGATTTTAATTTCCCCAATAACCACTACCTTTAGTTCAGCAATCGACTTGTAGTAAAGTTATCAACCGAATGACAGAGTTGAGACTGATACACACACTTGCACTTCAGTTATCATCCAATAAAGAAGTAAACTATAATTTTGTAAAAGTCAAAATAGACGCGGATCAAGAACCAGAACCACAGCTGGAATGGAAACACGGAGCCGCGCTGATAATCACACCCGCGAAATCTACCGACATCGAAACTCCGGAAGAAAGTTCACAGACATGGTGGTTAATTTATTGAAAGTTATCAAGAGAAGTAAATGATATGCATGAAGGGATATAATCGTCCATACAGGCATTCACCAATCTCCTTGCTTGTTCTTCTCGTCAAATGACACTTGTTTGAACCACATGACTTTTGATTGGTCGAGACCGTTGACCTTTGAATGGCTGTCCTGAAGTTGTAACGTATAGCAAATTGGCTGTTTGTTTTTTCTCGGCGGGTTGAGTCACCACAAATTGCATTCAACCTCGCATATAGCCGTCTTAACTTTAGTTTAGTTCATCATAACAACTTGAGAAACGCGCCTGAACTCACCTCCAAATAGAAGGAATTTTAAAAGCAAAACAGTATGGCGAACAAGCTTGTTTTCGTAACTTCGTCTTCAGGCCTTTACAGTTATGTGTGCGTATTTATATCTCATGTAGAAATAAACGTGGCTGGACCATAGAGGTTATGTGTGAAAATGCAACAATGTCTGTCAAGTTTAATCGGGGTCAGTGGATAAAATGGGGACAGTGGGTGAAAAAGGGGTGGGGGGGGAAGGTCAATTTTGGATTTTTCGGTGACCTTTCTTTTCATGTGTCATTTGTCACGTCATGTTGCGTCATCATGATACGATTGAGGTCATGGTTCGGGTCATCACGTAGGTTTGATTGAGGCCAAGGCAGCTGAAGTGCGGCAACCATCTTCTTCTGTTTGCACAGTGGTGGGTTCATGATTTTGATTGCTACAGCTTCCGCTGTTGACAAGTGACGTATCCGAACTTGCTTTGATTTGTTTTGGGGTACTTTGTAGATGACTTTGAAAGCGTCGTTGTCTGGCTGATGTCCGGTATCAGCGAGGTGGCCCATAATCGCACTGGTTATTGTTTTCTTGCAATTCGTTCTCAGCCAAGCCGGTTTATGTTCTCTGATCCTTTGGGAGAGCTGCCTTATCGTTCGTCCTACATAACTTGCCGAACATGTGCAAGTGAAAGAATAGGTAATCATAGATGAGGAGAGGATTGGCAGCTTATCCTTGAGGTTTGTGCAGAGCTGAGGCCGGCTTGTAAACATCAAACGTAGAGTGGCGGCTGGGAATGTTCTTATAGTAGCTTTTTCCAGACGTCTTCTTAGTATATCACCACTCGAGTCTCCTTTGAACGGGAGTTGCCAGAATAGTTCTTTCTTTTTGACCGTGCTTGGTTTAGGCATTGTTGGCTTTTCTGTGAGATTCCTCTCGATGAACCGCTCCGGGTATCCGTTATTGAGGAGTGAGGATTTGATGAATTTAAGTTCTTCCTCCACTAGATCCTTGGAGCAAATCATTCGAGTTCTGTAGGCCAAGCATTGGACTAGGTTTCGTTTAAATTTGGTTGGGACGANGGGACGAAACTTTGAAAATGAGTGTATTGGCCGTTCCATGTTGGCTTTCGAAAAATAGAACGGGATAACTTTCCACTGGGCCTCTTCTTCAGGTTGAAGTCGAGGAAGTGAAACGTATCTTCATTTTCTGTTTCCATTGTAAAGTCGATTGAAGGATGAGCTCGGTTAAAACAATCCAATATTATGTTCGGTAAAATACTTTTGTCGGAAAGGATAAAAATATCGTCAACATAACGGCAGTATAGCGGGAATTTTAGTTTATCTAAACAGCTAAATAACTAGCATAATATAGGATCCAGAGATATAACTTCCAAGGCAGTTTGAGGATTCAGTACATGAACCAAAACTTTGTTTTGTAAAAATATCAGTTTGAACGATGAAAAGGATAAAAATTCAGATTTTACACTCAGATAAGGAGAGGTCGATGATAAAGTATCCTACATGCCTTTCAATGAGTCCTGTACCACTTGCGCTTCTGTAGTGAATAAAATCGAAAATCGATGTCAACGTTTCCACAGTCCTGGATAAATCAACAGAACTCGTTATTATCTGAGTTGTGAACACAAAACCTGCAACTACTCATAAATCTGAACTTTTCGCGTTCCACTTCCTCTATCTGTTTACACAGGATATGCTCCCGATCGAATTTACATTCGCTTTGCCAATCCGACAAACCTCGCAAACGAGCAGTTTGCGTAACTCACCTCTCATTCGGCAATTGGAAGCAATACACAGTGTGGAAATCAGTTTTCGCAACATCTACTCCCTTTTCGATTCCCACGTGATGGTCAGTGTGAAAGGCTTATCGTGCAATTCCCGTGAGACAAAGGCAGCTTGTCAAGCCCTGATGCAATATTTTTACGGGCCGAATACGGTAAGGCTGACAATTGGTTCAGTGTTTGAGATTAATCCGACTTGTATCTGGACTTTCGCGAGGGCAATAAACAGATTTTACTTATGTGTAATCAAGTCCCGAACAAATTCAACCGTCCACTCTGTGTGTAACTTGGGGACATGGAGGTTTTACGCCTTAGCTCCGAGGCTCCACAGTATTTTAATCGGTACAAGGACATCGGTGTGATGCGAACTGATGTTAAGTCTCAACAGCTTTCCACTGCTCTTTGTCGGTCATCCCAAACAAAATTGCATTCATGTTTGGAAATTGGGTAGTATATCGCGAGCGTTTGGTTGGGTGCGGATAGCCGTTCTCTTCTATTTCATTTTGCTTTTCATTTTACTTCCGTTTAGTGAATATACAAAGATACAATTTTCAGGAAGGGGAGAAGCGGCCAATCAATGGCCTGCCAGGGCTAACAGGAATAATTGCTTTACACCTCCTTCAATGGCTTGGTATCGTATTGCGTATGCTTGCCCATCGAATACCTTTCCGTGCTCTCTTTCCATGTGCCGGGAAAGGCTGGAAGAAGCGGCGCGGCGGTCAGACCATGACATGGCGTAGAGGTACGAAGAAGCTGGCCTCAACTTTAGCTTAGGTTGGTGCATCTCATCTTCCTGATTGGGGCCCAAGGGATGAGGATTGTCAGTGGTTAGAGGCACTAAGAGATATGATCCATAATACAAGTCAGTGGATTGAATGCTGTACGGTCTGCCTGTCGAAATCCCGTGCCCTGTAAAAAACAACAAACAACACAAAAAAATATCAAAAACTGTACGGTGAAACAATCAAAAACATTGTCTTATTGTCATTCAAATTAACTGTCTGACCTCCTTTTACTGTGTTGTGTATGCCAACCTGACCCCCTCCCTCATGTTCTATTATTCTTACTGTTGCGTTGGCATCAACCTCGGTGATCAATATAATATAATAATATTATGTGGGGAAAACGCAAGCCTTTTGTTCACAATCTCTTTCCCGAACTTGATTTTCAGTTACAAAGTAAAAATAACGTTGCCGTTGGCTTTAATGTCTACCTATTGATGGTTCGTTTTATCCGTTTTTGATGCATGACTGAAAAAGGCTGTGTAGGGGTAATACGTTTTCTTTAAATGATATTTCGTACAAATTTTCGAGAATTATTGTTCAACCCTATATTTTAGTCATAGGATTATGCAAATTTTCATATGATGACCGGGTCGAAATTGAGGGTAAATTTGTACAAATCGATTCAGAGAAGGAAGCGATGGTTTTTTCACAATCTGATGACCATCGATTCAGCCCGCAGCGGATAGTCTAAACCAATGACAGTATCCCGTAGAGCCTTCAAAACGCATCATCTAATGGATTGGTGTAGAGAATTTGTTTGGAATTCTCCATAATCGCATTCCGAATGAATTCTCTCGTATTTTTGCACAACCAATTTAAACTCCTTAGTTCTATGCAGCAGCTTACCACCATGCCATTTAGGGTGAATTTCGGAAACTACCACTTTGACTTGCGAAACCGTCTTTTTGAATTGAGAAACCATCACTTTGAACTGAGAAACTGTCACTTTGGATAGAGAAAGAAATGCTGTGGTTGTGTCCGCTTCCGTTCAGTGCACCTCATTGGTCAATTGATCACACGATTTTTCTATCCCCAGATTGAACACGTGTCTTCCCAAGCTCTTTCTGCACTGAAATGAAGAAGATATCAGTTTTGCATATTGTCGAGCTCGCTGACGGACGTGGATTCGGTGAAGTTTAGAGGCTGAGCTGCTTTTCATTATTGACCTCGCAACCAAAACCAGTTACACCTTAACTGCAGCTAGTCCATTCTTGACTAAACCCACAGAACTGAGCGCAACAAAACGCACTCGATTCGTTTGATAAAAAGGTTTACTGACTGTTGGAAACGTATTGTGGCATAAGGAACGCCGACAAATTACATAACATTGCAGTGGACGTTTTTTTCACCAGTTCGTGATTAGAAAGCAGACTGACCACTGTTGGGACTCTAAAATCAAACTGTGGTAATCTCTCGGCAAGATATTGCAAGATAATGCGACAGAAATGAAAATCAGCATTTCTTATGTTAGATTTGTTCATAAGGTCAGTTACAGCCAGCCAAGTAGACTAGCAGTTAAATAGCGTGATGTTCGCATTGATGTAAACAGAATTACTGGATCATGTATACCTTACTGTGGTGGTTTACTGATTTAGCCGTCATCGATGCGCTTGCAGAGATCACCGATTTGGTCCGAACAGTAAAGGGAGACATGCGAAGAACTCGAAAGTCTCACTCCTGACTAAGTGAGCAGCACATCGGTTCAACTGTGCGACAATGCACAGAGCGTTTTCTTCAAACCGGATCGACCAAGAATGGTAGACGGGCTTGTGGGTTGTGATCACTCATTACCACAGTTGATATAATTTTGTCGGGTAAAAGTGCAACTGAACCGCTGCGAAAAACTCGACCCAGCAATAGTGTGTTTCGGTCTTGTTGAAGCACCTGTTATATTTACTACGAAATAGAGACACTATTTGAAATAACAATTTATTACGATTTTCATTGACTAACTCTTTTGTGGGAATCACGCATTAGTCTTTCATTAACTGTTTTGGCAGATTGTCGTTGTAGTCGACCTAAACTTTGGCGCGTATTAACAACGTTTATTTGCCAATCCTCCAATAAAACGGATTCCAAATTTTTCAATAATCCAGTTATTTGTGAATATTTTTTTTTAGACAATTCCAGTCAGCATGTCCATCAATATGGATCCGAACTATCAGGTTAATTTTCTCGGACACCGGACACCGGATGATCTGAGTCAACTTGTGCACCAAACCACGGATGCGATCATCACCGTTCAAGATTCCCGGTATCTTAACGACACAGACAGTAGTCCAGGAACAAATCAATCCGGATCGATTTCGCGTTTGTCACAATCAAGCCTAACCCGGAAATCGCGTGCGAAACCGGTGAAAATTGAAATTCATGGAACTGTGGACAGTGTGTTCCTGGCCAGACAACTAATTTCGGTAGGCCATTTGGTTCGATTTTGCTCATTCGGAAGTTGATCAAATTCTAAACTCTTTCCTACCTGTGATTCTATCACTCGTGCAGTTAATTAACTGATAATGATATTATGTAAATTTAATATGTCGCGATTTCTCGTAGATCATCCGGGATAGCTCAGGGGTTAGAAATTCGGATTAAAATCTTGAAGCTTTGAAAGACAACCGACCAATCCGATTGTAAGTGCATATTTAGACTAAAAAAGGTAATGCGATCCGATAAAACCAAGCTATAAATTCATTAATTCACCTTAAAGACTGCATTGGTTGTTATCAATGAGTTCGGACAGGTTGTTTATTAAAACACATTGATTAATGAAGAGCCCTGTAAGGGTTATGGATGGCATCATCACAGTTATTAACATTAAGTATTAGGTTACAGGCCATCTGGGAGTCAAAAATGGAGTTGATGGTGACCGGTAAAACCTGCCAAATAGCACTTAATATCTATGTCATCTGCAGTCGGACTACGTACAGCGGGGAATGAAATATTGAACAAAAAACATCCTTAAAATACCCTGGAATAAACTTATCGAAAGAATATTGACGTATAATTAGATTCTCGGTGAGAATGGAACACTTTCGTCATGTGTTTCGAGTGTGTGTGTGTGTGTGTGTGTGTGTTGTTTTTCATTGGCATGGCATTAGTGTCCGTTAATTTTTCCATAATATTCTCTTTCATCAGCAGTCCTGGTGCTGAATCCCGATCCAACCGGCTCACAATTGTGTATCGTTGTTTGTTTTCTCTATCCCATTCAATACTTTGCTGATTGATGATGAAAAAAGGGTTTGGTAAATATGTGTTTGTCTTACATTTATGATGTGCTTGTAACGAGTTTGTATCATTCAAGCAAACTTCTGTCTCACTCTCTCTTACTAGAAAACGCAAAACCAAGCTGTAGCATGAACCGCATCAGCTCTGTCCGTGTGTGTATGCATCTGAAGTCCTTTGCAGCTGGATGCTTTTGTGTCAGAACGCTTACATGGGATCTGCAGACGGTTAACTTATGGCGCGAACTAGTTTCGTCAACTCTGATTTGTCCAAGTGACCATGAACAAAATAGAGCGCGGTTGTCTTTTACTGAACCGGTGATCCTGTCGCTAGAAATTCAGGGCCCTGCCTCAAAGAGCAGTGTTGTATCAAGAAAACCTGGCATTTTCACATCAATTCAATTCAAAATGGTTGATTGATAAGAAATTAAAATTAACTGTTATTATTATCAATATTATTATTATTGTTATCACTATTATTATTATGACCAAACCAAACAAAAAAGTGCTCAAAAAAGCCACTCACGGTGCTATGTTATAAAAAAACATGTGAGGCGAATATTATCGGTAAGCTGCTCAAAAAAACAGTGCAGTTGGTGGTTCATGAAAATGATCTATGTCAGTTTGGGCGACTGGCCTGAATTTATCAGCACAAGTCAAGTCACAAATCGCTTTATTCATCCTATTGAATGGATTTTCAGCTGCTTGCACACATCAGGGTCATTTATCACCGCAGCTGGCCACAGATAAAAAGTTCAATAAAACATCGCAAATTCAAGAGGAAGGTTGCTTCAAAATGTGAAAATGTACAACAATTACCGACGATATTTTTATTGTCTCTGATGGATGCATTCCGTAATAGAAACCCCCGAAGATATAGAGTGAAGAACAAATGGTAGGCAGTGATATGAGTGTATGCAAGTGTATAACGACACTTAGTTGCGGAAGTGCTTACACATTATTTAAGCTCTGTGTGTAATGATTGAGTGATGTTTGATAGAATATTGTTGCTGAAGTTTTCCTAAGGGGTAAAATAAAGAATTGTGTTGCGTTTAACTACAACACCGGCAATTAAAACTGAGAAGTGGTGAAGAAGAGGAGTGACAATTCATGATTATACAGAAAGGGTGGGTAAATGCAGTGAAACTTTTAAAGATCTCAAGCAGAAAATAACGAAACACCATTTTAGCAGAGTTAAAATGGGAAATCCAGGTGATATTTTAGCAGATAGTAACACCGAGATATCGTGGAGAACGTACTAGGGTACAGATTGGCTACCGACATAAATTATAGAGTAATTTATTTCAAAAGAATGTAGCCATTTACCTTTGACGAGTAAGAATGTGACATTTAGAAGGTGACGTTTAGAGGCATTGATAGATAATTTTGAATGAGAAGATCATAAGCCTAAAGTAGATAAACTAGTTTGAAGCTGTGAGAAACAGGGATTTGCAACCCATAATGACAACATCAGCATATTTGATGAGATCACTTGGGTCAGCGGGTAAATCTCGCGCACATGGATAGGCTTCAAATAACCAAAGCATTGGAGATGTAAAACTATTATTCGATTTTTAATCACTTATCAATCGCTCTGAAAGCCTCCGCAAGGTTGGTGGTGGATGTCTTTGGTTGTGGCTGGTCACCCTTCCCTTGCATCTCGTGAAATGCTCCCATACGACCAGGTGTCTCAAATAGCCTGTGCGGTGGAAGCTTTACTCACTGCCTTCCCGTTGCAGAGGTGATTTCCCACCAAATTGACAGAATAAAAAGCCCAAATCCGGTGCTATTACCGGATCGGTGAACCACCTAGGGGAGCTGGCTAGAAATCCTGATTCTGAACCAAACAAGAAGAGGCGTTCGAACCACACACACACACACACCTTAGTTGTGTCAGTAATCACCGGCTCGATTGGAAATCGAGGTGTATTGGGCACTTTGGATGTTTGACCCTGCGCAAAATAAACTCCATACCGGTTCCCAATAGATTACGGTTTTCACACACCGACCCGGTGCCTTGCGGTTCAGAGTTTGGCTGCCCGAAGGCTTCGGATGTGGATTCCTCAAGAAAATTCACCTGCCTTTGCCTGGGAGAACTGGCGGTATTCAGGTCACATGCAAATCGTGGAACCCTTTTATTTTTTTACAAAGATTAATGTACAATGATTTGTTTGGCATACGTTCTAACCTCAGACGTGTGTGTGAAATATAATAAAATATGATATCAATCGTTCAATTTAATACTTGTTTTCACAATATCTTGTTTATAGCGGTCATCTCTAAGAACAAGGTATTTTGGTCCTTCTTCGTCTGATGTGTTTAAGCTTTAGTCGCGTTGGTCTTTCGCGTTTATTCAGTTGTCCTTGTAGGTAGCTTTTGTAACGGGGCTCTTGTAGTGCCGAAAATTCTATCCGCATGCCTTTGACTGTCAATCAAAGGTTTTGCGAAAACAATCTTGAGCATTTATGAAATCTGCTTCAACTAGTCCAAATCCTGCTTCTGCATTGGGTGAGATCAAGGAGATTCGAATGATAAGTAGAAACAGTAGAACGAAATTCGATGCGGATCTTGCTCTGAGAGACAGCGTTGTGAACTTGGAATGTGCCGAGGATGTTACTCTGCTCAATGGCACATATAACGCACAATGTGCTTAATTGTTTGGCAATTATGCACGCTTCGCGTAGGGTGTGCTTTCCCCATTCAAATGCAAGCTGTTGCCTGTTTGACAGAAGCCTAAACCAGCACCCTGGATTTGGTTGCAGGCTATGCTTAGCTTACGAGTTGTACAACATCTGGTTGGGTTTTGGATGAGGCTCGCAATGCCTAATCAACGCAGAATTGGTGTTAGCTATTCTGAGGGACATATGGCTTTGATACGGCATATATATATATATATATTTCAATGAACTCCGTGTGTTTAGGGCAACCGTACCTACTGCATTGCTCTGTGGTGACGAGAACACATTACCGATTAGATCATGACCAACACTTAATTGTTTCCGGTAGTTGTTGTTGTTTGCGCAACACCACCCACGTACTTGAAATATCGCATGAAGAGGTTATGTGACGAGTGTTAGTAGTCTTCATTTATGCAAAATAATTTCATTGACAAACGTCCCCGGAAAATTTTGGGACATGTTTACAATGCCTTGCGCATTTGTAGACAATCGATCAGTTTGAAATAAAGAGCGAGACGGACAAAATGGTAATTGAAGAAGCTGTTTTTAGATATCGCTTCCCTTAGAGCATTCCAGCCTTCAGGCTGAACCCATTTGGTTGGAGGCACAACAAAGAGTAACATTGAATCGAATTGGTTGGAATGATTGAGTTCTTGCTTCTTTGGTAATCCTAATCAATAAAAAAAATGAAATTGCTTGCAAAAAGAATCTTGCTCTGAACCGATTACTTACTTATTCTGCTCTATTCCCGTCCTAATCTTTACAACCCTTTGGCTATTCTGACATTGTTCTCTGTGACAGAAAGCACGGATGAAACGAGGGATATTTTGTGCACTGAGAGAATGAAAATTTAGGAAAGATCGCTTCTTATTCAAATTCAGTTGTTTTGTTTGTTTTTTATTATGGGTAATTTACATAGTTGAAGCTTATTGGATCTCATGATTGGTTTTCATATTGGTTGTTGATAAAACTACGGGGGGATAAAAAAAATCATCATGTCTATTCATAAGATGCTGAACAATTAGTTGTTTTAACGGTTCATCAAGTAACAATTTGAGTAAATCAACGGTTGAACCAAAAACAAATTGAGACGGAGAAGAGTTCTAAGTAGTAGTACATACTCTGAGGTTGAATGAGTGAAGTCGCCAATCTGATCGACTCTTTTGGAGCACTGGATGTCCCTTGATGTGATCATTCTTTGGTAGTGTCTGCAGAGTACCACATGGTTAGTCAGGTTGAAGTAGCATTTGAAATAAGCGGAGCATAGCTCCCAGAATTCGGTGCTTTTTTCAAATGAACTGAGTCCGAGGATTTGACGAATTTTAACATAGGTATTGGATTGGTTGCCATTCTCTGCTTGATAATCGAGTGCTTGTTTGTCACGTTCTAGCCAGTGATTCTAAACTTGGATAGCATAATTGGTGTGTGGCTCAATGTATGCCGATTGCAAATCTGTTACGAACGGTCCAAAATCACGTCCCTGAGGTTCTTACAAAATTCTTCATCGACTGTCATTTTTTAATCTAAAGCACACGTTAAAATGGTCCTAGTTAATCACAATAAACTTTTAGATGGCGTTTTTAGTCTGCTTTAATTGTCAAAATAGTCCCATAGAGTACATTTTAAACAAAACGACAGAGTCGGCGAACACGCTAGTTTTCACAGATTCGTATTCATGCCGATATATATATATATATGTATGGTGTTCAGTTGTTTGCCGAGCTTGGCAATTGTATTGCAAACATTTCATCACCAATCGAGGTGACATTCTCATTGCAGTAACTGTATATAATATATATTTTAGACGTTAGGCTCATATGAAGGCGCTCAACTGGTTTCACAAATGGATTGTGCCCTTAGATTTCAAATCCTTGACATCATTGGGGGGTTATCTGCTTGGCTGTGGTGCATCGTACTTTCGCATTTCTTGATGAACATGATGAGGCATTTGTCTGGTGTATTCAGTACACAGGTTCATCAAGTTACTGATCATCAGAAACCAATTGAACCACTACATTCGGCTTAATAAGAGTCCTTGCCAGCCCATTTGTACAGAATCTGCGGGAATCCAAACTCGAGGATCTGGGGCTTTCTCGAATGAGTCGGACACGCTGCCTTTTTAAGCTATATCGGATGAATTTGAGTTTACTGTCACAGGTCAACACTAAAAGCAGCTCATTTCCATCAAAGAGTTTGGATTCATTTAACAGTTAGACAATCCAGTAACATAAAAATAGCTCCGAAATCACTCTTAAATTTATACTAAATTTACCTGGGCATCTTTCACTATTCCTTTCCATCCTTCTTTCATGCAGAATCTGCTCCCGGTCACCTTGGTGTTTGGGGTTTTATCGGAGGAATGTGAGTGGCTCAAGCATGTGGATATCGCGCAACTTGCAGAGCAATACGATGTGACCGTGGATATTAATACGAAAATACGGCACCCCATCCGCGTAAGTCTCCTCGGTGATTTTCTTTCCGCTGTCCCACCCTGCCAACTCGATCATTTTATTCATTTTCTCGTGCATTAACCGGTGTACGATTAAATTAGGTGACGATGGACGATAGAAGTACCATTTTTTGACATTGCTTTCTCGACTGTTGTCGCCAGGTGACAGAAACTCGTGTGTGTGTGTGTGTGTGTGTTGTTCAGTCTGTACCAAATGTAATTTGAGTAGTCATGTCAACAAAACCATAAAACACGGAGTCATGAAGGATTCCAATAAGAACAGAGAACTATAAACAATATAGCGAACGAGCTTGTCCACAAACTTCACCTTTGGACATTTGCAGTATATATAAAAATATATATATTTATTTATATATATTTCACGCACGACTGATGCCAAACTGTATCCCAACTAGATCATGGTACAATAATCTTTAGAAAAAAGGAAGGTTCCCTGATTTGCATGTAGACTGAATACTGCCAGGTTTCCCAGGCATCGACAGGTTAATTTTCTCGAGGAATCCACAACCGAAGCCTTCGGGTAACCAAAGTCTAACCCACAAAATCACGGGTTGCTGTGGGAAAAAAGCAACCCATTGGGGGTCGGTGTCGAGTTCATCGGATCATACACCCTTTGGACGGGGTCAAACGTCTGATGTGTTCAATACGCCTCAATGCCCATTCGAGCTAGTGACCACTGCCACAACGGGGAAGATGTGTGTGTGGTTCGTACGTCTCCTCTTGGTTGCTTTGGAATCAGGGTTTTTGGTCAACTCCCCTAGGGGAATTATCAGTGGTCCACCAACCCGGCTTGTTCTGAA
>UZAN01041426.1:9443-24603 GCA_900618425.1 Echinostoma caproni | reverse complement strand
TTGAGAAATCCAATGAAGTCAGGTGACATTTCTTCTATATGAACGCGTTAAACATACACGATAACCACCACGTGCGCGTGATGATGACGATGATGTGTTGATGCTTTCTGTTTATAGAAAGGTACTGTCCCTGAGGTTTTAGAAAATAAATTACCTAATTGACTTTCACACACTGCAGTCGGCTAGTAAACAGGAAACAATGTCACAATGTTAGCGAATCAACTCACAGGGTGATTCTCCTAACGCCGCTACTCATTTGAACGGAATACAAAAGCCGACTACTGAACTGGGGAATGGTTCATGGTTAAAATGGCATGCCCATCAAGTAAAATCGAGTTACAGAAAGATAAATGTGAAAAATGAAACACGGTAATCACGTTCTCATTAAAAATTACGGGTCAACGATCAAATTGTCCTAAATTCGGTTCGCCTGTATTGAACCGGCACACTGAATCCGCTACTCTGTCTTTGCTCTAACGTGTCGTAAAAAACCGCAAACAGACCTTCTTGACGATGTGCACCAAAAATTAAAGTCAACTCTGAACCGCACATTCCCAACTGCCCAACTTCGACTTGTTGCCTCTAATCGTACAAACAGATGCATGCTTCTTAATCCCGTTCTGTCCTATACATTGTGCAACACTTCACCTGCAGTTGTGGTGACGCATACATAGGCAAAACCAACCGTCAATTACAACAGTGAATGGTCCAACACATTCCAAAGTGGTAATTGAAGTCAATCACGCAATCCACACAGTAATTATGCCTCCGAAAGCCTCAGCATGGTTGGGAGTGGGTGTCTAGGGTTGCGGTTGGTTACCCTTCCCTTGCATCTCGCGACACGCTCCCATATGACCAAGCGTCTCCAATAGCCCCAGGTGAGGAAGCCCTACTCACTGTCTTCTCGTGGCGGAGGTGCTTTTCCACCAAAGTGAGAGGACGAATAGCCGACATCCGGGGCTATAACAGGGTTGGTGAACCACTGGTAGTTCAGCTAGGGGAATTGGCTAAAAACCCTGATTCCAAACCAACATACACGCCTTCCCGGTTGTGGCAGTGGTTACCGGCTCAATTGGGCATTGAGGTGTATTAGGCACCTTGGACGTTTGATCCCGTCCGAAAGGCGTATGATCCGATGAACTGGACACCGGTCCCCAATGGACTGCGGTTTTCACACCGCCCCGCAGCCTTGCGGGTTAGGCTTTCGCTAACCGAAGGCTCCGGTTGTGGATTCCTCAAGAAAATTCACCTGTCTTGGCCTTGCACACCTGGCAGTATCAGCTCATATGCCAATCATGGAACGTTTTTCTTCTTAATAAAGATTATTATATCATGACTTCCTTGGCACACAGTCTGTCCTCAGACAAGTGTGAAATACATACACATAATCAAGCAGTCACACGGAACGCGGCGTTATCAATTGCAAAACGTATCGTGACAACCAAACCATCCCGTTTTGTGAGCCCGAAAGTTGTCGAAGCGATCAGTTCACTTGCCGTGGAGTTCACCCTCATTTTTACTCTAACTTGTTCCTGTATATCTGTGCATATACGCTCACTACGATTTCCAAACCCAATGCTTGTTTGTTTCATGTCAGTGCGATAAAGAAGATGAAACAAAATGTTAACAGCTTGCGGCATGTTTTCCTCTGGTCTTCATGTAATATGACATTGTCAATCATCTACCTGCACAAAACTCGACCCTCGCTGTTGTGATGTTGAGCTGGCTGTTCTTGCCAACGCCTGTTGCCGAAAAAACGGCAAGAAAGACCACATCCATTGAAGATTTCATGCATTGAGGATATTCGGTACTAGAGACGTATGGCTCTTAGCCGCAAGTGCNCGCGGGGGGGGGGGGGAGGACTCTCATCGCATTCTAAGTCATTTGAGTATGAAGTTCACACAAGCTGCATAGATGTTACCTTACATGAAAACAATTCGCCAAATCGAACGTGTAAAACCTTACATTCGAAACGGAAATGCAGATACGTAGAAACCCACTTATGTGGACTATTCGATTAACCGGACCACTTAACATTGTCCTCTGAATTGAGTGAGCGATGTTATGGATGAGAAACCAGATTGAGAATAAACACGGTTGCGTATTTCTATTTTATCTCAAATCTTATCTAGTGTGAAAATCATTGGCTAACAGGTCTTCAGACGTGGTACTAATAACGGTATTTTGTTTACCATTTTATTTGGATATGAAACACGAGTACAAGCATTTTCCAGGAAGTGAGCTGAAAACAATGGTAGTCAGGATATAAAAAAAGAATCATTGACGGCGGTTGCAGGAGATTGAACACACAACATAAAAGTTAATACATTGGGATGTTGTTATGAAACATAGTCTTTTTTATCTTCAGGACCTTTTCCAGACTAAATGACATAGGACAGAAAATAAAATTGTAAAAAAGGCGTTTGTGAAACACTATTCTTTGCGATAATTCATATTAAGTGGTTCAGTTTTTAAAACTAGGGTTCTCAGGCGGTTGAAGTAACCAATTAACTGATGTCAGTTCTAACCCCTTCACTACCGCCCAACTTCCCTTTTTATATAACAAGCAAGCTCTCTCCTTGATTTGTCACTTTTTGCATCACTATATATACATTCAATGAAAGAAAGAAAAAACAAGAGGAAAAATAGTACAGATATTTGACTGACCGATTACAGCTCATTGTCCAACATTGACAGAGGTGAACAAACAGAAGGTTAACAGAAGGTAATCAATGCTAGAGTTGCAGAGGGGTTTGAAGCCAAAGGTCAATTAAAATAACAGTGGAGAAATTGGATGGGCTCAATCAAATGTGGATGAGTTCTAAAAGCTAAGGCCAGAGAGAGGAGAGCGGGAGGATGATGTTACTGCGGACACACCAGAAACCGTAAGTCACGTAAAGTATGCGATGCAAACGGTAAAAGTCAATGGACAACGCAAAAAGGAATCAACTAATAATATTGTTTTAGATGCTCCAGGAGAGAGATGAGAGCCGGTATGGGAGAGTGTTAATACGTGCAAAATGGGTGGAGATCAAGTGGAAAAAATGCACTATCCCAGATGTGAAACCGTGTGAGCAAACAGTCCTGTACAACGATAGAAACCTCTGTGTGTTCCTAGTTGATCGAAATCCCGCATTCAATAGCTCGTATTTGGAAATATTCGTTTTTCCGAATGAAGTTCTGCTTATGTGCTTTCTACATACACCTGTAGTGACATCACATCCACTCGTCGGGCGATATTATGGTAATCTTTCGGACCATTTGGCGGGACATGAAGAGTCCACGGATCATCGGTGAGCAAGTATCAAACCTATTCACATAAATCCTTATGGGAGAGGGGTTTGTGTGACACGTTTAGCTAAGCCCCACACTGAAATGAGTGAGTCAAACATAGGGTTTCGCTTTCGTGAGGAAATTGACCCCCGTAATCCGATCAGAAATATCCTGGAAACAAAAATGAACCCATATAGTTCTTCCAACAACACTAGTGAGAGTCAAATTTTAGTTCAAGATGGGTGGTGACAGATTAAATTATTGACTAATTGCTACCAAAAAATGATGGTTGTATTCGGAGGACATAAGTCGACCTCGGACCCATGCAGAAGTCAGCATTTGAAGCTTAAAGAGACCACTTATGGGACTGTGGAACGGGTGTGATGCGGGCCGTGCATTCACCTCACCAATATTGAGTGAATACGTTAGAACACCCACATATCTTCATCAGGTCGACAGGAAACGTATACATAAATGCACACACGCAAGTATAAATACGTAAGATTGCACTTTAAGCGCTAATAATCGATTGCTGCTCGTGTCTTCAAGTGTCTTCAAGATCAAACATTTAACCTTATCAGATGAACATTTCATCCAAAAAAAACATTCTTAAACAATACTGTGATCACCGGGTTGTATAAATAATGCATAGAAAAGCGTTTCACCTAGAAGCAAAGTAAATATCGCGTTAATGAGATCGTGCTGCCCCAAATGACATTCAGAACATGGAAAATCCCGATTTGCGACTGTTCGTTCATGAGTGGAGACGAGCTAATGTCCGATGAAGACCTTTTAGTGTCCGTGAAGTTCGAAATTTTATCCTTGGTGTGGCTTGGCTTGTAATTGCTCGGATTTGAAACCCAGGTATCGATTGACAGCTTCCGTGGAGCTCAGTTTGATAGCAAGGTTAACTAACCTATTGCTATTTCATAAACTTGAGGATCAAGGAACTGGTTTCCATAATTGAACTGTAACCTTTCATCACACAACGGTGCGTAACACAAAATGTGCGCTTAGTAATGAAGATCTTGTTAAAAAAGCCAAATCTCCATCTCTCGAAGCAATCATGTGATCATAATAGATTATTGCGGGACAAATTTGAAGAGATAGGGATAAAATCAAACAACCAATTTAAATAACAAACAAAAGAAACACAGTAAAAACGTCAATCGAATGAATGTAACAGCTGACACATACTGAGTGATACGAGGAGGCCAGTTGTGCTGTATCACCGTAAATTCCATTCCTTCTACTTATAATCACTCAAGATTGTGGAATAAACAAAAACAAAATTATAAAACGCAAAAAACGAGTGGGGCTTTAGTGCTGAACCCAGGACTGAAATCAAAGAGGGGCAGGATATTATGCAATCAGGTTCAGTTCAGTTTGTAAAACCATTAACCATGAAAATTCATGCGCCGGTTTAGGTGACCATCTTTTAGCTGCCCATTTAGATGTAGCTGTAGGAGAAAGACAGGAAATTTGAAAGTAGAGTGGAAGATAAAATGGAGAATTTAAATTAGACTAAGGTTACACAGACCTTGAGAAGACAAAAAAAGCCACTGATTACGACACTCAGTCTTACAGTTCAATGTTTCGAACCACTGATTACAAAGATTCGAGGTCCTAAAACGCAAACAAGAACGCTCGGGAAAAAATAAATCCCTTGTGAATACATGTTGATTTATGATATTGCATAGTTGACCGGAATTCAAAAAAGAACAACAAAGTAGTACGCTTTGAGGGGGTCCATTCACCAAGCATGTGGTCGGTAGCATTGGAAAACACCATCTCAGTTGGCTGGATCGAAGAACAACGAAGAACTCATTTGATCGATCTGTCACGTACGTGAATCATTTTGTTCAGACTGCAACGGTCTGAGCAGCTCTCCGATGCCTCATTGGGTAGTTTGCTTGCGTTCTCCCTGTTAGGTCCCGTGTTGGCGATCCTCACGTTGATCAATTCGCGCACTGCCGATGAGACCGCATCAGAGCGAAACAACTGTCCAATGCTTTCTGACTTTTCAGTTCACGTCTCATTTACACGATGAACTCATCAAATTTGATGAAGGACAGATTGTTAAGAGAGGTTCGTGGTGGTATCCGACCTACCACGAATGCAATCGCAATCCGATGATAAAACCTTCCATGTGGTTGATCAGGAACATAACGCGGTGAGTAAGTTTATCCTAAACCCTGGAAGTATTCCATTAACTTATAGTATGTGTGTGTGTGCACCACGGATGAGCTCTAACGAATGATAAACTCGAGGTGATGCATAGTGCTACTCGAGGATGTGAATGACTGGACAACCTAAGGATTCGGCTTGAAGGTAGAGTTGGAAGAATGATCAGTTAAAGCACAAATCAGGAGATAAAGGGTTTACGGTTCGGCAACGGGAATGGAAATTCATAAATTGACGTCCGTTCATCTATGGATTATCCGGTTGATCAGCTGAGGAATCTCTTGCTTTGTCTTCTCAACGAATATGTACTGTAAATTCTTCCAGTCGATGAACAATGTACCCAACGTTTGTCAATGGAACATGGTGCGAAGCAGTCAACGGGTGCAGAAGGCTGACAAGGTCAGCAAACTGCAAACTGATAAAAATCCAATTGTTGATTTCAGTGGGGATGTTGGGAGTGATGCGACCACCGCCAAGTGAAAAGAGGAATAGTGATGAACAGCAGTTGAGAAGAGAGGTTTATGCGCAAAGAAGCTAAATCCCACAAGACGGCAAAGAATAAAACTCAGGAGCAGGGAGGGTTTTAAACGAGGAAGTTTCACCATATGTTTCCCCTATTCCTCCACACATATGCGTGAATAATTCACCTTCTGCAAAATTAAGTCAAGTCAAGAAATCGCTCTAATTCTGTAGCAAAATAAATAGTGCGACAGAGGCAAATAGCAAAATGAAACTGTGCATACAAGAGTGAAGAACAAAAACTCAGTAAAGTTCGCAACATAAAGCTTTCAACCATAGGGTTGGTGTTTGGAAGAAACCGTGTAAGGTACGGTATTACAGAAGTCATGTATACTGTTCTGCATATTGCGATGAGCTTTTATTTAAAGGGGCAATCGTAGAAGTGAATCTACTGAGCTACGAGTGCGAAGGGTAAAATAGTTTAAGCAGAATGAAGCAAGAATTAAAATGTCGTGAAATTCAAAACTGCACAATACGTTCACAAGACGCACTACTGTTTCAATATATTCTGGTTATGTAAGTACGACTCTGAAGTGTTCGATAAGAAGACCGGGGATGATAAATTGGGATGCATAAAGCCAGTGAAGGGGGAAATGAGAGAAGATAAAACGTTTTGGATAGCAGCTTGAGACAGAATCGAAGAATCGAAAAGGTGAGGTTCCGGACTTTGTGAAATGTCTCAAAGACATGGAGAGACCATCAAAGATCACGGTAAGCGGTGACTTCCATCTATTCGACAGATTACTGTCCGTAAACTTGTTCTCTTTTAATAAAGAGGTGCTAACTAGAGTTCATTATATCCATATATCTGTTGCCCTCTAGCAAGGACAATAAGACATCCGTATGCTTGAAAGAGTTCACTGAAAGCCTGAGACGTGAGGATTAGTTGGCAAGCGGTGAAATGCTACTCTTAGGTTCGGAGTACACGAGGGAAATCACAATTTTCATAAAATAGGCAACATCATCCGCATATTTAACGGGTAGACAATTGCCAACAAAGGCATCGATGAAATATAAGTAGACAAAAGAAAGAAGGACAGAGCAACACACTGAAGAACTGTTTGAGTAAATGATAGAAGCGAAGAATTCTGCAACTTGCATTTAGTAAACTGCCATCAATGAGTGAGGTAATTACATAGTAGATTGATCACGGGCGGCTGAATACCCTTCTCAGAGGGAGTACCAAGAAGTGTCGTCCTTCGAACAAAACTGAAGATGTCATTGTAGTTAAACAGGCACAGTCGAACTGTTTTACATTTAGGATTCAAGGGAGAGGAAACAATGAACGACGGATGCCAGTGAGTGCATCAAAGGTTGAGTAGGATCTAAAACGGACAAATTGAGTGGAATCAGGTGAGTTCAGTGAATAGAATCTTCTCAGGAACTTTCCAGCCAACAAACGCGCAAACAAACCGTCTTGGATACCGACGGGATAAAAATCACTCTCCCACAGTACGAAATACAATGCTGAGAGGAGAACAAGTTGAACTGGTCAGTAAACACAAGAAATTGGGACATCAGACACTGTTTGAGTGCGACTGGTGATTGCGAACAAGGACCGTACGTCTTGTTTAATTTTTTTTCCAAAGGCCAAACCTCATAAAAAAGTGAAACTGACCCGGAGGTTCGGTGTTTAACTTATAGCCTACTCGATATTCGACAAATTAAGCAAACAATATAGCGTTTTTCGTTCATAAAAAACCACCGAAGTTGATAATGAAAACTGGCCGCATTGAAATGTTGCTAAATTGGGTCCTGGATGACCCTCTCGGAGTTCTGCATGCACCGTCTACGGCCATTACATATTTGCTCGAGTCTCGCAATGACTGTGTTCATCTATCTCGTCAAGACTCATTTCAACTGACCTTTCAAGGTCAGGTACAAGCTGGTTTGGTAATTTTGACCCAGATTCACCTAATCAACAACCAGGAGTACGTGAAAAAGAGTCCAGACATTTACTCCGCTAAAACTTTCGTACTCAATCGTAAACTCATTCACACAACATATTTACCTTAATTTTTTTAGATAAAACGGTTTAATACGAATGGACTAAATTAGGGATAGACTTGGTGCCGGGGTTAGAGTGGTCACGAATGTCTTGGCTTCAGGTGTAGGTTTACCGTTACACTCTCACACAGCGATTTGTTCACACATGTGATGCAAAATTATGAGAGTATCACCAAGCAGTTTGAACTTATCTTTTCTGGCAACAAATACCCATCTCATGAAAGCACCCGGTTGACACAAAGTATCTAATTCATTGAGTTGCTGTTCATAATGGCTCGGTGATTGACACCCGTGGAGACAGACACACAGAATCAGTCATCATGTGCTGCGTGCAATCTGCTACTGCGCTAGCAAAAAGGGTTCTAAAATGATTTTGTAGAAAATGGATCTACTAACCACGGATGGAAATGGAAATGTTATGGGGTAACGAGAAGACCATAAACGAGTAGTGGTGGGCAAATGGCCAGACCATCTGGATAAGCTTAATTAAGATAAATTATCCCCAAGCCCACATAGAAGGTTCGATTTAGTCATAGGCATTCGAATGCACTTGACATAATGTCAACTATATCCCCTTCCTTTCTTATCGGGCTAGAATGAACAGATAGTTTATTACACACATTTGGGCAGATGAGACGAACCCCATAGTCACGAAAACCTGCTGTTCAGTCATGGAAACCGGTAACCCAGACTTGGAGTGGCAAACCACATAAGGCCCCGCTAGGCAAGGCGTGATATTGAACCGGATGACAGCAAAGCTGCCTAACACCAAATGTGGTTGGCGGTGGTGGGGCTTGAACCTCAGACCAAAGCACGCCAGTGACAGTGACTAAACCACTGCACCACCACCACCACCACCCATCGGCGATGAAGATGAGACCTGAACAAGCTTGAATTGGTAACTTTGCTGAACTGATTCGCGTAGTGGCAACTCACACATATTTCATGCGAGGGGTTTGGATTTCAAATCCCGGACGAGTTGATGGATTTACACTACGCATGGGTTTTGACAAGAGCGATACTCAAGTTCGATTCTCTCCGAGTATATGGTTGGCGAGAAGAAAAACGTTGAAGGATGTTCAGTGCAAATTAAAATACACTTTAGAGGTGAAATGGTGTTCATGTGCATTATGTGACCGTGAGCTTTGGTTTCCATGCGGCTGAACCCGGGAATTCAGATGATTGTCAAAAATACCTCTGTATTTTAATTTCCCTTAGGCATAATCTCGCAGTACTTTACCCGACTTTGACTTTTAACTATAACAGAAATACGACCGTTTGCACCCAGCAACCATTCACTCGCTTTTCTGCACTTTCCCGAAACACACGGAGATTTACAAAGAATGTGGCCTAGGACGAGTACCAGTGTTGTAAGATACTACTCGCATTTGCAAGTGGTACACAAAAGGAGGCGGTAGGCGGTTTCCGCTAACAGTCAAAAATGAACAAGATCTCCTAGAGCGAATTGCTGTGTTCGAAACGATAAATACGGCTTTTTGTATTGATTATCCTGTATTGTGTCGGGAATCATGATGACATGTTCAAAATGAGATACCTGGTTACCTTGTACGCCAAATTATCCATACCCTAACTTTAGTTCGTAATAAACAGGCCTCGTCGAGCCCGCACCGGTCTTCCGGAACTTTCTTCCAGGTAAACGTGTATTGGCAAGTAGGGATGACCTCCCGATCATGAAGGACTAACTCTCTTTTTACTGCTTAGCGTACAAGGAACGACCTTGATTGGCATCGACCTGAGATCCCTCGTGCGCGCACACACACACACACAGAGTAATCCTAGGTGCGTGCAACACTAAACCAAGACAACATAAACTCACTCACTCATTGACCTGAATAGAGACAATTAAGATGCGTGTATGCACACACTGTATACTCACACACAACCAGATCAGAGTTGTTTGCACAGAATTGCCCCAGTTCCAATATCAGTGTGATTTTCTTTTTTTCGCGCAATCTGACCATCATTTATATGTGCTAGGTAATTTCACTTGACGGGAGCAGTAATCACCACCGTCAGCAGATCGGTATAGCGAGAAAAAGACATAGGATTCGTTTAAACATTGATACGAAGCCTATTTTCGAACCTTGTATGCCGATCATGGCGACACACCGATCCATTGCATTGCGCATTCGCGTCACTGAAACCGGTGAGTGTGCTTGAGACAGACAGTAAAATTCACAGTTGACAACGTTAGGAAATTGTAAAAAGTCTGCAGTGCAACACAATTCAATCAGTTAGCTATTCAGAATCCAGGGGAACCGATCCAAATGTGATAAGCGTCAACTTGAATATATTCCTGACACAGCCTCTCAATCGATCTATCTATCATCCGGATGACTGATTTATCAAGAATGATGTCACGGTGTACAGTACATTTCCAACAGTCGCACGGCAATTCTGGAGCAATTCAAACTGAGTCAGGTTGATAGTGTACCCACACCCAAAACACGTATCCTACAGCATTGTGGCTTTTGTAAATAGTGCGTAACGGCTTACGTTGTAATCTTCAAACCATGAAGTCATTCAAGTATCAATGGAACAGAAGGAAGAACGAACTCGTACCTAGTGACTGGTTTTCGTACTAATACATGATTATACATACACATATAAGTCACCAATCAAAGAGGCATCCGCTTTCACCGTGGTACAACATGCATGAGCTGCACGATCAGTGGATTACCCGAACAGCTTCGTGGAACCACCCTGTGTGACTGAAAAGTAATGTGATCGGTTCACTATATTATTAGTTTTCAGTCCACGGGTTACCGAAGATAAAGAAGGTATTTCCGGGACGAAACTTACTTGTACTTTATTAGTGAACATTCAGAAAAGCCATCCCTAGGTATTTGCAGCTTAAACGAAAAGGAGTTCAATATCAGTTGGCCTAATGAGTTTGACTTCTCAGAGTCTATCAAAACCGGAATTTGTTCTTACTACTTGCCTCTGTGTGCCTNTGCCTCAAAAGTTTTCGCAGGTGCTTAAGCTTCCCTTTCTCGTCCTCTCCCCCCCCCAACACACACATATACAACTCCAATAATCTTGGCGATTGTATGCGATCATTGTGAATCAATATACAGGGATTCGTTCGCATGATTTCGAATCATTGAAATCGAGGTTGTTCATCATTATGCTACAGATGCAATGTGTACTGTGGTCCTGTTCAAACCAACAAAGAAAAACAAAGATATCACCAGTGAATTATCAGACATTTCATTCCCATTAAGTGCTTACAAAGAAACACATCTCGTGGAATTGGCTTTCCGTGAAGAAGATGCACTGTTTCCGAGAACAGAGCAAACCACTTACTTTCTTTCGATCGCGCATTGAACCACGTCCACGAACCATTATCTTAACACCCAGACATTGTTGAAGACATTTCGCGGTTGATCCATCCGGGCCCAGGATACGACCAACAAAATTGAACTACGAGAAACGTGAAACAGAACAATAAGAAATGATTTTGGTTTTGGACAAACAAAAGATTAGAACGAGCAAGAGCCTATGACTGATCAGGTATTTGGCTGACAAGGTGTCAATGGAATTGGAATAATCAGTCAGACACCAATCTGAATGTTGAAGAAGGAATTTGAACACTCACAGCACGATGTTCTCACAGATCGATGGGACTAAAAGCTTAATGAATCGGTCGATTGATTGACTTGCCTCGGTGGGAGTTCGCATTGCTCAGTAGGTTGCCCGCTTACGCTTGCGACGACGTCTGAGCGGAAAACGAAGCAAAACTCAAGCTTCAAACTATCTACCGGGCATTACCAGGAGTTTGAAAAATATCCATTTTCGGATACATACTGTGTTCTGCGATAGGCGCACAGCAAAAAGAAGTGTATGTAATGGGGGCACGAAATCTAGTGCATTGTTATTTATCACACCCTACTGTGATGAAGAGAATGAGTGAATTCCAGAATTTGCAGTCCATTTTCTGGAACAGGGTGTCGGAGATAGGAGATGGGTACGAGAATCACATAAGGTTCCAGTAGGATTGATGTGGTATTGAACTGGGGCATGGAGAATTTCAACCAAGCCTAGATGAGCTGACAGAACAGGGTTTAAATCTAGGACCTTCAGAAGAGACGGTGTGCAATAGGCAGCGAATTAGTATACTTAAACACTAACATAAAGTGTGATTTCTCTTGTACAGAAGCTCTACTCACCATATCCTCATGAAGACAAAGCATTTATTGAAGGAACGAAACGATACACAAACAAGATTAAATCCGGGGTGGTGGGATACTGAGCTGACTAAGGGTGACTAGGGAAATCGGAAAATTCCACTTGACAGAAGGGGATAATTCTGTCCTAGAAAGCTGCGTTTGGGTTGGCAAATCCTAAACATGACCGGGAAATTTATTTGCGTGTTTTCCGTGCACATTTAAACCGTTCTCCTGCAAAGCGGTCACACCCAGCTATACCAAAACACACCGTCCGGGTCCCGAAACGAATTTATCACAGAAAACTCTCAAAAGAGAACAATCCCATGAAATATCACAGCACACCGCTTGGTCGTATTACCAAGAGCACCTCGTGGGAGAACTCTCTCAGGAAAAAACAAGGACTGGATAATGCAGAGAAGTTCATCTCAGAATGTGACGATGAGGACGACAACGAACAGAGATAACTGAATACAAAGCACTTCCCGGTGAGGAGTACGATTAGAGCTGCACAACTACTGCTAACCTGGGCGCGTCGAATAGTGTACCGAATTCAGGCCCGAAGTTAAAAGGATAACAAACACATCGGACGCCAGGACACAAAAGCAATCAGAATCAGAATCGCTTTCTAATAATATCTCTCTTTTTTACAGGCGACAGAAACGAATGACCTCACCTGAACCATTCAGAACGGAGGTGGATACCAGTCTTCGCATTTTAACCAC
Organism: Echinostoma caproni; assembly: GCA_900618425.1. Lineage (NCBI taxonomy): Eukaryota > Metazoa > Platyhelminthes > Trematoda > Plagiorchiida > Echinostomatidae > Echinostoma > Echinostoma caproni. The sequence goes on along the minus strand of UZAN01041426.1, from coordinate 11,708 downwards.
GAGTTATACTATTCTCTGAATATCCCCCAAGAGCAAAAATAAAAAACACCTTTGGGCTGTCCCAACGAATCTCGCCGTTGTTGGGGAGGGCACCGTGTGACAACAAAAACACAAATAACAACTGATCATAATCGCTGGACAGGGTGATTAGGTGAGGAAATCAACCAACCAATACATGTCACAACCAAACCACCGGTGATTCAGAGTGACAACCTATCCGATTTGTTTTATGAATTACGGAGTGTCCTAAACAATTGATCTGCCGCATTACAGTGGTGGTGGCGCAGTGGTTTAGTCGCTGTCACTGGTGCGCTTTGGACCCTACGGCTTGAGGTTCGAGTCCAACCACCGCCACCCAAATCTTGTGGTAGGCAGCTTTGCTGTCGTTCGGTTCAATACCACGCCTAATCTATTGGAGCCTTCTGTGGTTCACCACTCCAAGGCCCGGGGTTCAGATTACCGGTTTCCATCACAGAACAGCAGATCCTCGTGACTATGGGGTTTACCCCGTCTGCTGCTCATCACAAGAAAGTCTGTACAAAATTAGATGTCTGATTAGAGACGTATTCAGTCGAGCAAGGTTTTACAGGAAATTATTTTGACAGGGAAGAGATAATTTAAAGAAAATTGTTTCTGAGCTAGTAAACGGCAAAATCCATCGTAAAAAATGCAACTGATTGTGTGTCCATCATTGATCCGAATCTTGCCCACAATTTCAAGAAGCTGCGGCTTTCATCAGCGATCCTGTAACGTCACATTACCCGACAGACGAACTGAACTAGGAAGCAATCATCCACTAATATCCTGCTTGTTTGCATTTCGCATTTGGTTGTGCTAAAGCTAGAAGGGGTGTCTGCGATAGAAAATCGTCTGAAACGGGAGATAATTCTTGTAACAAACTCCCAGTAGCTGACTTATCGTCTCCAAGAATCCAAGGTAACTTACAATATATGAATCAGATTTCCGTTTTGGGTATCTCCGAAAACTCGACATTTTTCCAGACGTTAAATTAAATCGAGGTAAAAAGAGGCACGGCAGATGTAACTCTATCGTGAAAACTGTCGGACAGAAATAAATGAAAACCTGGTGAGGCATTCTAATAGTGCAGTGAGAGCATGAACACAAGAGAGGGATCACAACTTGCAGATCTTGTCTATTGATACCGATTTAGGAATAAAACTGTTCACCCCGAAATCGGTATTATCTACTCACGTTCTGCATCCCTGCAGTCCACTATTACTCACAGGAGTCACTCGCACTAGTTTTACAATCATTTGTCATTGAAATTTTTTGGATTCACCGAAAAAAGGTTTTTACACTACTTTTCAAATCGAGTCAACCGTCAAAGGGCGCTAGGCGAGGGAAAGCTAAATTTGGATAAATATTGATAAAAATCAAACACACACACGCATGAAGTCAGGGACCGGTGCCACCAACCGAACGGAGAAACGGTGACCGAAGTGCATGGCGTTGGATACTATTTATTTGCATGAACGAGACAGTTCAAATGCACTCAAGCGATACAGGCGTTCTTCGAAGAGAACTCTGCATTTTGCGTGAATGATTGTGATCTCCCTCGAAGCAACCCCAGGTTGCACGTGGAAGACAAAATTCGATTCTTATCTGAGCCCATGAGAGAACAAATCAGAACATCAGGCGTTTGCGGCAGAATACGGTGTTGTTTATTGTTCTATGGTATTTGAATGTTCCGTGGTGTTTAAATGAGCACAATAGTCCAGATATTCTGTAGCGTTTATCAGTTGGGGCAACCGTGGATGTGAAAACTCAGATTAAAAATAAATCATGAGCTAAAAATGGAGCCAAACATGCATGCATGCGGTTCACGGGAACGCATGGGTTTATCCTAATTGAAAGCAGTAAGAATTCTGCAATGCAATCGCGTTGCATCCAACACAAGAAGTAACCGAGATTTTTAGCTCACATAAAGTAGTTCAGTGTATCTTTGCTTGGTACTAAGGTTATATTGAATTTTCTAGCATAAAAAGCCACTGAATAAATTATCCCGTACGAATACACAAGGTTAAGCCCTTCTTTCAAAATGAGTGCGATGTTTCCTATCCAAAGGTCGAGGGTATCCAACTCGAATGTCTGCGCAAAATGTACAAGCTACTGCATAGCTGGAACAGTTGATAGAGTTGACCAGTGCAACAGCATCCGGATCTGTTATGGATCTTAGTCAAGCTTTTTGACTGCATCAGACGAATCGATCGAAATAGTGTTTGACCACTACTTCATCCCTCTCTC
>UZAN01041425.1:32313-42530 GCA_900618425.1 Echinostoma caproni | reverse complement strand
GAAAAACTTCGCCACCACCACCACCACCACCACCACGAAGAACACCTTCGCCACCATCACCAACACCACCACCACTACCACCACGAAAAACACCTTCACCACCATCACCAACACCACCACCGGCACCACCACCATCATTATCTGTATGTTCCAAGACCTGAGCTTGCACAGTCACAGTAAAGCATTCACGGCATTGTGGATTGTTTACTGACATCGTGAAAATAATTCCACTGATCTACCGAATAAACCGAATAAATAAATAAATGGTATACAGTAATGCTCTCTGACATAATACGTTACTCAAGCGCAATATTTGACAACTACGAGGGCGGCAGTACCCAACTTTTAGCCTTTTGTACATGGCCGAGTAGTAATTTCTGTTGGTATATAAATCTATGAGACCCGATGTCCCTGTTTGCTCAAATAAAATGTTTTTTCCTTGGGGGTGGGGTGGGCTTCAATGATACAATTAGTCGGAACCGAAATTACATGTTTGCTTGGAGTGGATGAACGCTACTGCAGGGTGAACTCAAAGATGGAAGCACCGGGGCAGCTTCGGTTATAAAAGCTATTAGAGAACTGACAACGTTTTGAGTTCCATTTAACCGTGTGCAAAATAAGTTGGTGACTAGACTGCCGCTGGCGTACGTGGCGTAACCTTGGTTTTTATCCCATAGTTATCATCAACAAATGTCGAACTGTTGCTCCTTTCGATATTCACAGGATACATGAATAAAATCCGTGCATGCTGTGGATAAAAGGATGTAACAATACGGAAGAGGACTATGGTTTAGGTGAATGTGTTCATCCAATTTGTGACCCGTACATTTTTTGCTGAAACCCGAATGAGAGAGTGAAGAACACCGAGGAAAATGTCCCCATTGTGTCTCGTTCAGTTACGTAAATGTAAATCCACAGTGAATTAAGTAGTATGTTTATTGTAGTAGGCACACGTAACCAGTTCGTAGGCCGGTGAGAAAACAGGAACGGGGAACACGTAGGTAAGTAGGCCGACCACAGGCTCAAGTGTCGCATGACGTCCGTACGCAGTCAAGTACGCATTCCAACAGCCAACGAATTAACGCGGATAGTCCAATTCTTACACCTGATTGGCTGGAGCCGATCTATATTGTAGTAGTCAGTTCGCATGGCGTGAGTGAGTGCGATTGTGGTGCCGAATCGATCAATTAATCCGGCCACAGGTATCAACGACAAAAATATCAGTCGATCGTAGGCCATAACAGTCACAAAGACTAATGTATCAAAGAAGATGTTTCTTTGATGGGCGATAATAAGAACTGAACAGTTGTTTCATGACTGTTCGAACTAGTCAAAAATGAGTGGCATTTTTTTGTCCCGGGCAGGGGGAGTAAAACCGGCACCTTGATATAATATACAGAGTAGCCTCGGCTTGTGACACCAAACTGCACAAGTCAAAATTCACACTTCAATCAAAAAATTAAATAAATAAAGTGTTCGTATGAATTCTCAATTGGAAGAAACTGGCTAGATCCGACAGGGACCAAATGCTAGTGCTAATCAGTATTCAATAAATCGTCCTGATCAAGGGGGTGCAAATAAGAACAACTTGCCCCTCTGCATTTCTCTATCTAAGCTATACAATGGGAAACTGGAGTCGTACAAGCCGATTAACGACGTCCTTATGACTTGAAATATATTATGTGATCCCCAGACTAAAAACGATGACTAACATGGATCGGAAATTGAATAGTGTGATAGAAAGTAGGTAGAAACGTAGCGCAGCTAAGTGGAAGCGCGCGTTGTATTTAGACGTCGACAGATCGCTTGAAAGCGTTATTTATCGGTTTATTAACGCTCAGATTCTACGAGCCCCTTTTATCCGGATTTATTTTATTTTCTGATAAAATAATTCAGTTTAGTGATGTCTGCTGAATACAAAGACAATAAGCCATTTTTGTGTGCATCAAACCTGAAAACTAAACAAAAGCAATCAACTCCCTTCTGGAGTGGATGAAATACCTCACAGCTATTATTATCAGATAGAAGGAATCATCATTGACAAGTCCACAATCTGGACTATTTTTCGGCTCTTGTTGATTAAACAGTTCGAAAAAAACTTAGCACAGCTCAATTTCAGCTTACGTTGATCGATTTTCTGTTAAAAAATCTGCCTAAATGCGTGGATGAGACCTGGAGAGCGTTGGACAGAGAGAGAGAAAGTGTTTCGGTGACAGTATCATGATCGCTAACATCCGGTCGATGACCATTCACCCAGCACGTGCCGGTGAACAAGCTTCACCCTGAATAAATAAACCTCACAGTGGGGCGTAGACAGCCAAGTTTTATTTCCGGTCAATAATTTGTCGGTTGCGAATAATTAGGTCGTCTGTCACCCACAAAAACTTAGTCCGTTAATTAAATGGTGGTTTACTTTCGCTCGACAGGATGCGGAACACAGAAATCGTTCAGGTACAACCAACACTGCAATTTCAACTCACCTTTTACTGTCATCTACCCGATAGTATATGAAAAGTTCTTAATCCTTTCCCTTTAGTCGTTCGAATTCTGAATAAAAGTGACCACAGCATCATAGCTCAAGCCTCTCTTCAATTGTTTCAGGTAATACCTTGCTGTTCATACAGCGATTTCCCCTTCTCAGCAATAGTTTAGTCTAGTTGTCTCAAATCTCCTAAGTTCAGCGATTGACTTTGGGTGGTTCAACCCCCGGAACAGTTTCCTCATTCAACCTCTGATTGATTTCAGATGGGCATTTGAATGATTTNCCCCCCCCCCCACCGACAAGCACACACAGTTCGGAACTATAAGACTTCCTTGTTCATCCTTCTTCACTGACTAAAATGGCGCTTATAGTTAGTTATCGCTAACTCCGAGAGACACGTGAGAACCTCAAATTTCCCGCTCAACCTTGAAACAGCTTCCGGTGATCAAACTGATTTCTTTACTTGAACGTATTTGGTCGATTTATTGTTGCTGATCTGTTAAATCGTTCATCGAAGTAACACATCGCATTAATGATCGTGATCTTGGCAGTTTCACCGATCTTTTTTTGATGCTGGGGTGCATGGCATTATCGCACTACAGTGAGACACGTTTCAACTGTTCTCTACAAATTCTGACATCGTCTTCTGGTTCTTCGATAAAATAGCACTTTTCACCGTTCTCACCTGCATCGTGCGAACAGGAGCAACGTGACATTGTGCGTAGCTGTCGGCGACCAGTAAATTTCATTTTGGAGGCTTGTATGTACTTACTTCAAATGCCAATAAAGCTGTTCATGATCAGTTTCCGCCGCCGGGTTTGAACAGTTGGTAGTTTGCAGGGATGCATTGACACAGGTTCCTTCAACTCTGAGGGACACATGAAAACTTCGAATGTTCTACTCAACCTTGAAACAACCTCCGGTGATCAAACGTTTTGAGCAGATTCACTAACCTGATTAGCAGTCACGATTCTGTAAAAGATCTCGGATTTACTGTAGCAGACGTATCTTAGCAGGATCTGCAAATTGTCCACATAAATATAAATTTTCAGATTCGAAAAGCTTTGGATTTTGCCTCATTATATCCGTTTAATTCGTACCGAACGTTTTACTGTTCATTTCATTTCTCATCTGCTTTTACCCGAACCAAATAAAAAAACACGACTTCAACCTGATTTGTGGTTTGAATAAAATTCGCTGACATTAAAGCCACAGTGCCGGAATTGTTTTGTTTCATGTTTGCAAATCGGTTACGTTTTGTACTAGGCTCATCAAGATAACATCAATCCCAATGAAGACCACTCTGTGGGTGCGTATCTGCCCACGATCTCTCGATCGTAACAGGGTAATCCAAAACCAACTCTCTCCACGCGCGCCTCTGCCCCCGTGTACCTCTGTCCGTTTGCGATTTTTTTTTCTATTACACGTATGTGAACACAATTAAAGGGTAAACCTCATAATCCAAAGATACACGGTACTTGGGAAGTTATGGGTATGGGAAAGATTCAAACTGGAACCAGCTTCTTGATGTTGTACATTGGAGGGAGGACTGAAATAGAACATTTGTAGTGTTTTTTGGAAACATATGATGATTGAAAGTTAGAAATGCGACACTTGAGGAGAGCCACTTGAAATGGGTGGTTAGCCGCTTGTGCGCGGGATCTACGAGGAAGAACAAGCGGGCGAGGGACATAAACGGAAAGTTCACGAGAGCAAAATCCAAACCACTATCGGTAGAATAAGGATAAAGAAGCCATAGACTGACTGTGAGCTACTGACTGTAAGTTGCATGTTAGGAACGGGTGGTTGATGAGACGGATGGCCTTACGTTGAACCCGATCAAGAAGAGGAAGAGAGCTGGGCGAAGTTCCACTTCACACATGACTGCAGTATTCAAGTGTAGGGCGAATCTGAGCTTTGTAAAGCGAGAGGAGGTGAATGGTAGTGAAGAAACTTCTCGCGCGGAAGAGGACGCCGATTTTGCGCACAGAGCGGAAAGCAAGTAAATAAATATATGGCGACCGTCAAAGAGAAGAAGATAAGGAAAGTCCCAGTAGGTTGCATAAATCTTTGGGCCGGAAAATGTTACAGTCAAAATTTCACGAACAGGAGGAAGATGCGTGTTTAAGCGAAATCAACATAAAGGAAGTTTTAGTCGCATTGAAGAGAACACAGCTGCGACAGCTCCAAGCATAAATAAGGCTCAGGTTTGAATTTAGAGAGGAACTCTCGTCACTAATACTGGAGTTAACGATGCATGGAGAGCAATAGGACAAAGAAGAATGTAGGGTAGTTTCATTGCAAAAAGCTGTGAATACGAATTGAAGTTGAAGGAAGAAGGTTATCAATAGTTAAGGGAAGAGGAAGTAAGGAACCTTGGGGAACACCAACATTCTTAGACATGGTTCCAGCTACTCGAACGGAGATGTTGCAGTCTTTGAGATCGTTCGCATGTGGCGTGTATTAATGTAACGTTTGGCAACCGCGTGAGTTCTATCGTGGGTACTTGTATCTCGCACTGAATCTTTTGGTTCATGGCATTTCGTTTGCTTCGTCTTGCAGGTTTAACTACAGCTCCGACCCACGGAAGACCTGTCTGCCAGTGTATTTCCTCGCCACCCGGTGTTCCATCTCCATACTGCCGTTTTCCGTCGTCGTTCGGTGCGCGCAAACCCTCGTAGCGTCTCCAGCTGCACCCATACGAGCCACATATCGTGCATCGCTGTTCACTCCGCGCTGCGCTGATAGAGTCCGGACGGAGTACGTTCGCATTACAGTCACACTAACAGAAATAGCGTCTTCTTATGTTTACATTGTATTTCAGAGAATAAAACACTTGTAATTAGGTAATGTATTATTTATCTTCCGCATTTGGACCTCAGATATTTATCGCATGAACATTTTGTTTTGTCACCGCTGACCCCCCCCCCTTAAATTGTAGTTGTTAAAATGTTGAAAACCTAGTTCGGATCGATTGGCACACATTATGAACCTTTTATCTGGATGGGGAAATGAATTGCACAAATCAGTTATATCACCCCCAAATGAGTAGCTCATTCCCATGCACAAGTTATAAGTTGGACCACTGACCAATGCATACAATTCGAGTGTCGCGTTGAAAAGGTTTGTATTCAACTGAATTATTCTCATCTTGTCTGCGAGAAAATAAACCATAGATTCGCGCCAGTCTTATTCTGTGTTTCTGGGGTATCATTCAATATTGACTGAGAGAGGCAGGACATGTGAGCATTTGGTGATACAACGGTCGTCGGAAATTGGTTTTTACAGGTCAGAAAAATGTTAAGATAATAAATATTGCCAATTCTCGGAGAACTCCATTGTTTTATGGGATACAGTACCGGAGATTTTGTGTGTGTGTCGGTGTTTTCGAAAACTGCCATTGTACGGTGAGTGATGCGTCAGCAACAGGATGACCTTGATAAAACACACGTTGTAACTTAATTGGCGGAAGAGCAAAAACTCACAGACTGTGCGGACCAAATGCCGAAATGGACGAAAATGAATGAGGAGGATAAGTTCACAACAAATTATTGATTCGCTTTTCCTGCAGCTGACAGGTTCATTGATTATTCTCGGGGTACATATTGTTTTACTTCCTTCATTTTCAAATGCGTTCCCGAAACCAGAAAAACTTGGACCGACTTGCCGAACCTGACGAGTGGCTGGTCGACAGATGAGATAACATCCGTTTCAGTGGACATACTACTAAAACGCTCTACAAGTCGGACGCTTTGCAAGAAAATAGGTATAACCAAATCCCATAGATGAACTATTACGAGACCGAAGTGAACTACCCAAAGCTGGACTGCAACAACTACCTCGGGAATACACTTTGTGAAAACATCCTCCCCCCCCCCGCACTAGAATTTGATCACGGTAGTTGAGTAAAGAACCCAGATAAAAAATAACTATATCTCAGTTTTTATTAAAAGTAAAATATCACGGGGGGGATGTAAAGTGTTACCTTGAAAACAATATCTTTCCTCCTTCGAGTCGACATAATCTGCGACTATTCGTAGAACATTTTGGAATGCATCGATCTCAATGGACAGTCATTTCCAGAACAACCGTACATATGAATATACATATATATATATATATCTTTAACACCGGCTTGTAAACACGCATGGTGCCAACGCCACAACAATAATAACAACAACAATAATGGGAGGACGTGGATAGAAATACAGAGCAAAGTGGAAAGAAGATGGAACAGTTAAAATAGAAAAAAGGAGGTAACTGGGATAACGAAATTTTTTGTATGTTTCACCGTAAACCTTTTGACATTCTTTTGTGTTGGTTTTTTGTTCTTTTTTTTAAAGGCACGGGATTTTGACACACAGACCGTACAGCATTAGCGCCACTGATTTCTATTCTGGACCATATTTCTCAGCGTCTCTAACCAAAGATAATCCTCATCCTTTGGGCCCCAACCTGGAAGGCGGGCTGCACCAACCGAAGCCATACCAATATGCCATGTCATGGTATAGCCGCCGCGGTGCTTCTTTCAGCCTTGCCCGACACGTGCAAAGAGAGCACGGAAAGGTAGTCGATGGGTAGGCCTACGCAATACGTGCCCAAGCCATCAGAGGTGGTGTACAGCGATTACTTCCTTTAGGGAACGACTATCCATACCCAACAAACGACGACGGATATCGTCATTGCTCACCCGGTGTTCCCACCAGACACGAGGAATGCATCGTTGGTCGAATACAGAAAAGTGATTAGCATCCTCCACTTGGAGAGGCCAAGTCTGGCCACCGTTAAGAAGAACACTACGAACCGTGGCGATGTACACCCTTCCCCAAAGGAACAGTTGGATGTCATGGCAGCGCCACAGGTGTCGCAAGATGGCGAAAGCTGCTCTAGCTTTAGTTATTCTTGATGTGACCTCCTCCCCAACGTCCCCACCAGCTGCGATCAAGCTCCCGAGGTAAGTAAAGCTCTCAACTACTTCCAGCTGATCACCACAGAGGGCGAGCAAGCACTTTACACTTGGAAGGTGCAAAGCACGTACTATATCTGGATACCTCGATCGCTAAGCGGTTCAAAACGCTTTGGACTGCCTGTTTGTTGTCACCCAGAAAGGCGATACCATCGGCATATTCTAAGTCAAGAACTCTATTCCTGGGAAGGAGTTTGACTCCACCATTTACTAGACCGGACAAAGCATTCCGTAGAACATCCTCTATGACAAAGTTGAAAACAAATGGGGATATAGGGCAACCTTGCCAAACTCCACTGGAAACGGAGAAGGATGACGAAATTTGGCCATAGGCCTCCACTTGACCTGAGGTACGACGATACAACTCTTTGATGATCGACACATACTTCTCAGCTGCTCCATTCCTAAACTAACAGTTCCATATTGAAGTCTTTTTAAGAGTCAAAAGCCGCGCAAATGTCTAAGAATACAATGATCGTTTATCTTTGGTAGGCATGACGTGACTACAGCAGCTGTCGGAGGATGAAGATTTGATCGATGCATCCACGACCGGCACGAAACGCAGTCCGCTCCTAGCGGGTCTGCACCTCACGCATAGTGTACATCCGGTGGAGAATGGCGGATGCCAACAGTCTTGAAGCTATTGGGATAAGGTTTATGATTGGCACAGTCGTTGCACGGGTTCTTTTTAAAGATGGGGACAGCAATCGATTCCCCCATGAGAAGGAAACCTGCTCAGTGTTCCAAACTTTAGAGAACAGAACTTATAGTTCTCTACGAAGCTTAATTCCACCATCTTAAAATACAGCTGGGGGAAGGTCATCGGAGCGCGGCGCTTTGTGACGTCCCAAGGCTTGGATCCCCTTACGGATTTCCGCCTCAGAAGGTGGGTCTGTTGTGGCAGACCATGGGACGTGAGCCAAAATAGCTGTGTGAGAAGCTGACGCTGGTGGCCAGCTAAATTGTGTTTCATAGTGCTCCGCCCAGCGTGCAAGGCGTCGCTGTTGACTGTGAATGGGCAAGCTGTCAGCTTCGCAGCTCACACCCAAAGCTTTCCTACCGGTGACCCGGATGAGATGAAACAGCTTACGGAAACTATCCATGGCGGCAGCATGTTCCATCTCTGACGTGCATTGGGTCGACCAGATCTCGCGGTCTCTGCGAAGGCTTGTGATAAATTCACGTCTCATTACGAGTCGTGTTTCATTCGGCTCTTTGCCGTTCGGAATAGACCGAGGTGTATTAAGAAGGCGTAGAGACTCCGCAGAGATTCAGGGTATCACGGAGCGATGTGTCAGACCACAACTAACCAAACCAGAAGAACGCAGAGCATTCTTGATATGCGACCAGTGCTGGTTAATACCATAGAGAGGGACTGATTCTAGCTTTTCAGCTAGCGCGTTTTGTAAGGCAGTTAAACAAGCTGGTTTGGAAAACTTATCACAGTCTAACCGTCGCTGAGTCGTGCACTTGGGACATCCACCGAATTACATGGACAGCTTAACGCTTACTAATGCGTGGTCGGATTCGAAGAGAGTGTTCCAGTATGATCGGCAATCTTGAATGCAGCCCCCGCCATTTCTGCCTTATTGCGATGTGGTTGATCTGTGTCCGTCTCTGACTCGAGGAGAGCGGACGCCAAGTGACGTGCTGGCAGTTGCAGCATCTGAAGTTCGTACTGACGAGGAACAGGTGGTGGTCGGAACATAGAGCCAACAGCCGTTCCCCATTTTCCAAACGACAGGAATCTAGTCCGAAAAGATCTCTTAGGTGCGCCTCACTCCAAGTCAACCGGCCTACTCTAGCATTCATATCTCTTGCTAAAATCCCTATATCAGCCCGAGTCGCTTTACGTAATAGGTCGTGTAGATTGTGGTAAAATTCATCTCTGACTGCACCTGAGCTGCAGTCCGTTGGAGCGTACGCCGATACGATAAACAAGTTTCATCTATCGTGATGACGGCTGCATATCATGCACGAACCTCTGGATCTCACTGCACACAACTTCTATCGACTGGGATCCAATCCAGGAGGGGGGCTTCAGCTCTCTCATTGAGAGAGCCACGCCGACGCCAGCAAGACCGGAAGCCGCAGCCTCAGGGTCCCCAGAGAGGCGTATGTGAAACTTCACAGATTGGTTAGATGGGGATGTCAATCGGATAACAGAGCTGGAGACTTTAATGCGAGTTTCTTGCATGCAACACACCGATGGCTAGGGTTTTGAGCAACAACCGTTCGTCAGACTACATTGAACGTGTGGGTAGATGCGTTCTGTGGCCGTTGTGTATGTGAGAAAGGCCAAATTCAGGAGAATGAGAACCGTTTGAAAAGTTTCGTCGAACAAATAAAGAACAAAATTCGTTTATCTGAATCATCAGAAGGCACGCCACCCAAGCCAACCGTGGTAACCCAATCACATCGATTCCGATTCATGCCCTGTTTTTTGTGATCAGAATGTACTTCACAAAGGAATCATCAAGAGCGTCGTTTTGTTTATTTGTATTTTCAACGCTGTGCGCTCTGAATAGCCCAAATGATTCATTTTCCTCGTTTACATCATCAACCAACATGAATATTTGATGGAAATAGCATTACTGTACTAATTCGAACGTTTCGGTTGGGCGAACTGGAAATCTAAGTGTGGTTAATCGGGCCTACGAGAGGACGCGTATCCTGGGGCAAGGCGCTCCAGTTTTTGGACAGATGCGATCAATCAAACTTCAGGTGTGACGTCAACAACGTGCATACGTGTCACTGCTTCTGACTACA
>UZAN01041424.1:45116-59029 GCA_900618425.1 Echinostoma caproni | reverse complement strand
GTAGGACCAGATGTAAAAGCGTGGAAAGTTTACAGAAAATTGTTCGGAATTGGAATGTTTTGTTCACCATTTTTTTATAAATAATGATTAACGCTGCTCATTGTATTCCACACATTCAATTTTCAGAACCCGATGTACGACACGGATTCTTTTCTAGGCGGAGTACATTAGCTCCACGTATCCGTATTGTTGATGAGTATTTTGGACTGGGTAAAGTTGAGCGAATTATGGCATGCTCCAATACCATTCGTAAACCATCCGTCCCGTTAAGACTACCCGGATCGGAAACTGTACGTCCTGCTCCACAATCCACATTGTACAACCATCGGACTAGATCGTCTTCAAGTGAAGTAAGCGTGATCACTCCGGGTCACCTACGACGTCGTCGAAGGTTAATAGAACAGAGGAGATTGGCAAAACAATGCGCTTCATCGGCTGCCGCGCTCACTGCTCTGAAGGAGGCAACAAAATCGGTTCTGACTACTCCTCCGTTCCCATCGTTAGAGCTGATCGATTTGTCACACAATTTGGTGAGTTTGAACAATGAACTATATTGTACAAATTACAAATTGAAACCTTAGGATTATTTATCCCTGTTTCAAACCGCACCGGTTATAACAAACCGAAACAGCGTTTTAGTTTCCGCCTTCAGTTTATACAATCATTAACCCCGTACCTTCCATCATGCTAGGTCTTATTATAACCATCTTCAACCTTATTCTTGCCAAGCGTCATTCATGGTAACAATATAGTTGTTGATGTGTGTCACATGGTCCGACCACTTATCAACGGAGGTTGATCGAATTGGAGATCGTGAATTACTAAAAACGCTGCATCTAACATCTACATTACTGGTCCACATGTTTCACCAGACTTTTACAATTTGGCGTGAATTTGGTGGCGTCCGAAAGTCAATAGTCTAGACCATTCCGGTTCCCTTAACGAGCAATTCCTGTGTAGCATACAGTAGCATGGGTCGATCTTCTGTAGCATACATTTGATCCTTAACGGGCAATCGGATGTAGCTGCAGGGGCTGTTGAGTCAAAGTTTGACAAATGCCAACAGAGCCTTCTGTATGTGTCTAAACATCATCCGTGATACATCCTCTGGCTCAGACATAGCTACGTAATTAGCAAAATTCACTAATTTTATCTGTTGCTTACCCAGCTAGAGTGTGATTGAAAACTGGACCAATATAGTCCTCTGGCTACCTTTTACAGTTGAAGTTGCAAAACTCATACTCATTCAGAAAAGCTTCAAACTTATCTGGATCATTACAAGACTTCACAATTTCTTTTGCATACTGTATATCAAATAAGATAACAACCGCGAGCATATTGATGCCACTGTCCACGCATGAGGACAAAGATATTTCCGGAATCATACATCAATTTTAAAGTTGATCAGAAAAGGAGAGAGCAATTTCGACGAACACCGCTTTCTCGGGCTAAAAAGAGTCATGAGCCCGAACTCAACTTCGGTATAGATACGATAGAATTGCAGTGATGAACTAAAATTCTCTTGGACATACTTTAAGCAGAGTCAACTTTAGAGTGCAGAGCGATTGACTGAATTGAAGGCTGTTTTCAGATGAAGGAAAATAGAAATCGTAAGTCCGTGGAGCAAATATGTACGCAGATGTTTCATATTTTGGTTCCCATTTTTGATTCCAAAACGTGCACTGCTTCGCGCAGGGTATCCAGACAACAAGATACTACAAGGCGATCTTAATCAAACTAATTTGTCTCCAGTTGTTGAAATAGGAAACATCGTTTCCCTTATTTTTAAACGCCTTTGGGGTGACCAGTTCGAGAAACCGGCCTTAAACTCACCAAGGTAACTTATTTCTCACGCAGAACCTAGTTCACAGGGAGAACTGATATTAACTATCTAGTGTAAGCAAGAGTTGGTCAATCCAATGTTGTCAGAGGTCAATTGAACTGTATCCCGTTCGATTTGTTTGTTGGGCGAGGAACTGAAAATCCGACGCATAGATGAACATGGACAACATATTCATCCGTCAGATCATCTCGTAGCCGAGAAACTAGTTTCACCTAGTCCCCGGGATTGTAGCATAATGCATTTTCCATAGTGTCGTTACCCGGTGTGATAAGCAATTCAAGCTTTTTCACACATTTGGAGATAATAAATTCGGACAGAATTTGGGAACCCTGATATCATGATGTTGAACAGATTGTGAAAAGCATCGATCACTATGACACAGTGTTTCAGTACGACCCACTGTTGTGACAAAAGAACAGTATTGCCTACTTGTCATTTACACTCTGTGCTTTCGAAGCCAGAATGGGATATATTTAGTTATTTCTCCCCACCTCACCCTTCCACCGAATCAATAAAAACGGTTAAATTTTTCGGGAGTAGGCAGTTATTCTACCATCGCGAATAATGCTAGCAAACTGGGTTTAAGGATAGCAATATAGTCAATTTTGACAAAATATTGAAAATCGGTTCTCGTAGCTCGGGTGAACTGAATTCCATTTCGCCTGTTCGCCGAGCTTGGCAATTGGTTTGCAAACGTTTCATCACCAGCCGAGGTGACATCATCAGTGCTTGTGAAGCAAGTGAAAGTGCTTAACAGTCGATTTATAACTCTCAGTACTCAACCTCCTGGTGTTGTCACCTCTGATAGGAAATCGTAGGACTACTCTCATCCTGTCTGCATAAGTTTTCTTTTCTTAGTTGGATTTCATCCAGGGTATTTTTGTTGTTATTCAATGATGACTAACAAACACAGTGCGTGTGTACTATTGTATTTGTATGGACCTCACTCACTGAGAGTTCATTTAATCCTTCAATGGGTGATGTGGTTTTCAAACAATTTTTGTGGAAGCCAACAAAAAGTACTGAATCGCTATCTTGTATTCTTTGGAACTCATCAATAGAAAACACTATTCTATTTCCCTGTTCGCCGAGCTTGGCAGTTTGCTTGCAAACGTTTCAATACGTTCAATACATTTTCAACACGATGTCAGAAGACACTATTTTAGCATCCTTGTCGGGGATCGAACCATCAACCTTCGGGTCGGTAGTCAAAACCAATATCCCTAAGTTGTCCGATCGATGACCAACACCTTAGGAGTATCGCTTCTTCGAGTAAATTACCACGTTCTTATAAATGCCAATACCAGCGTGTATACATAGATATGTTCAGGGATAATCAAGCGCTTAAAGTCACCATCCCATTGATCCGTGGGTCGTGCGGTGAAATTCCACCACCACCACCACCACCATAGCAACAACAACAACGCCACGCCAACCATCTGTGTGAGTAACAATTCATGCAACATTGTAAGGGTAGATAAATTTTGTAGGTTTGGGTATAATTAATACTATCCATAAAATCAAGCTACCTATCAATTACTTTCATCACTTGTACTCTGTTACATCTTTTTTGTTAGAGTGAACTAGCACTAACTGTATTATTTCAGATCCTCTACGAACAACACATCCTTCCGGTTGCTGTATGGCCTGAACTGCGTGAGCTGTCTATTCATCACAATCCAGTCGTATCACGTCACTCGGGCACTCCGCCATTGCTGGAACAATTACTTGTCGGTCGTTTACATTTGAACGTGCGACGCACAACCAACGCATCCAGCTGGTACAATGATAATGGCCAGTTGGTGGCTATAATCGAACGAAAGTCTGAAACGAAAGTATCAAAAATAGAGGACAAAAACAAATTCCTTGCTCTGCCCGGTCCCCTGATAAACCAAACCGGTACCCATGGATCAGAAGCACGTCGGATTTTGAGTGCAAATCAGCTGAAAGCTCGTCAACTGGCTGGTGGTAGACGCAGACCACTGCTAGTTCCAGCAAGGTATTCAAAACGAGTTTTATATTGTCCCCATTGAATTAATTTAAATTTGACAGGAACAAAATAGAATTTTAGTAATTCGGATTGATAAGTGTGAAACTATTCCCGACTGATTTGTCATGAGAACACAAAATAGTAAGGAAACTTGTTTTCGATGCTGCATCAAGTGGCTAAGTACAGCACAATTTATACCAGATTAAACAGGCGGGAAAGGAGACAAATATATGCGAAGGAAATCCGAGTTTAAAGAACGATGATGGACTTGTGATAGTTGATGTTTGTGAGTTTGTATGTCTGTGTGTGTGTGTGTGGAAGGTGGAAGACAGGTTGGTTGTGAATGAGTAGGTAGGTAGGTGAATGAGTGGTTGTTCATGAACGGAGTTTACATCATCAGGGGATGGCCATGGTAAGACTAATATTCTTATACACTGTTTCCGTATGCACGAGGAAGGGGGTTGTGGAGAGACGGACGGCGATCACCTCGGCTGTTGATAAAATTCTGGATAACCTACCCTGATGCATATTCAATGCTCCATCCGGGATCTAAAGTCCGGATTCCACACGTAGTAGTTGTGTACATCACTAGTGAAATTCCTGACATGTTCACAAATACATGTTAACCCCAAATGTCCTTATCCAGTTACGACAGATGAAGAGTATCGACACAAAAAATTCGGGGAGTTTGCAAATCGTATGAATTAGGACAAGGTGAGATAGTTTCCGGGTTTGAACTTTCCGAAAACTAGTATCCGGACGGGTTGATGATCGTAAGGGCACGGAATCAGTAAAATCGATGAGCGGTTCGAAAAGAGAACCTTTTTATTGACAAACCTTCCTACAAAAGGTATTCAGTTACGAATAGAATCATCATGGTTTTTGTACAATTCAATAAAGATAACCAGTCAAACTCAGAAGTGTGTTCTCGATATCACACGCTATCCCGATGCCGTTGCCGCACTTTCTGAACTCAGCCGTGCCAATTTACCAAATCAAATGGACCTGTGGTACAACTTACGGAGGTTGACCACTGTCGAGAGGTGATCAGTGGGTGCTACTCACGTTGGTTAAAATTCAGAGAGATAGGGACCGTTAAAAGCTCTATATTGTTGCTCACTTGACTCAGGCCGGACACTCAGTCGATGATCATTTGATTTTTGCGGGCATCTTCGAGTTAATAGAGTAATTAGGCTTTACAGATTAGCAATGGCTGCGGAAATTGGCATTCATCGATGAAGATTTGAGCTGTGTTCTGCAAGGGAACTGTTTCACGCTCTCGAACTATCTTGGCCTAATGTGTTTAACAACAACAGTCATGCACTGGTCATGGACAGAGCACATGTAGGGCTATGACAAACTGCTTTTATGGTGTTTTTACTGCAGCCTCCGCTTTTGCGTTGGACGCTGTTGGAGATCTTCGCATGGGTTTGGGTGCACCTTGTGAAGAAGTTTGAATGAAACTTTGTTTACTTGGTGTCCGTATATGTAACGTGCCTAAGAAAAGCAAGCAGAAAGCGTCCATCAGCGTAAACTGGGTGGGGCTAGACAGCGTATCATTGAAAGTCAACGATGGGCTGATGAAATACGTACAAACAGGCCGCGGAAGGTGTGCGAGCGATCATCTTGTGAAGACGTCTTGTTGGTAAGCCATGCGCCCGTGAACCGGAGACGCTTCCGGCTTACTGCTCTCTACGCTGGTTCCTAGTCTCTGCCAGAAGGATTCTTGTGAATAGCTTACTCAAGATAACCAATACCCAATAGTGTCTGTCTCAATAGATTCACTTCCTGTGCCGATTTGTCTCCACAATGTACATTTCTAGTTAGAACAGCTACGCGTCCGATGAGGTTTCGCTTCCTCCAAAGGTAGCAAACTGGCAAGGCAGGTGTTCTGACCGATCTATCAATTGTTCCAACACAGCGCTTTTTACTAGTTTCCTCTAAACAATGGAACATATTTACCAGTCCCATTTCGACATCAAATTGAGCGCGTCCTGATCTTAGTTAAACGAACCGCTCATTGTGTCCACCGTGAGTTACCCTGGAAATGTTGTTACGTCCCTGAGTTGTCTATCCTCCGCGACTGTGAAACAGTAAGTAACTGTAATACAGCATAATATAGTAGAGCTTTCAGTTTCAACTTTTAGGCTTTAGGTGGAAAACAAATTCGAAATCGAATTTATTGAATGGTTTATGAAGTACATAGCTTTTATTTTTGATTTAATGGCACCTAGCACAAAGTTCACTACCGTTGCTGTTGTTCCATCTGTGCTTGGACAGATTATCTTCGGAACAGTTGGCCGTAGCGCCGAAACCAGCACGATGCAATCCGGACAAAATGTTGAAGGAACTTCGTGAACAAACGACTCTGTCCGCAAGGTCACAGCAACAATCCACGCTGTCCTCATCCCGTTCCACTGATCTCTCACTTCTATCTGATCAGACCGTCTCGGACCGTTCTGATCACGTGACAGGGGAATCCACCGAGAAGAGTGAACAAGAAGAAGCAGTTCAACGAGCACCGACCATTGCGGATCAGTCAGATGACACAAGCTCGAAGTCCAAGTCAGTTTCGGGAAGGAACGTAGATGAGGCAGATGGTACCGGCTTCTTTACCACACAGGTAATTGACGTGTTTGATGGTAGTTGAAAATTTCTCGCGTGTAAATGTTTTATGAATGTCACCTATTCCCAATGATCGTTCTTCGTTGTGTCCTTATGCCGAAATGGATATTATAAAATTACACGGAAATAAAGAAGCTACGAAGGATTATGAAGCACAGAACAAAAGTGAATTCAGTGATGGACATACATAAAAAAACATTTAGAGAAAAGCATTTCAATAATTGCTTATTAGGTAACTAACCACAAAGAAATATGGCTTTGTGTAGCATGTTTCAGAGCTGTTCATCAATCGACAGAAACCATAAATATGAGAACTAAATGGGTGTGTTCGTTATCTTAGTTGTAGGAACGCGGATGAGTGCCATTCAAAACCAGTTGTATACATATAATCTCTTACCGGTTTTAGATTGTCTACTTGAGTGGTTTTTGTGTTGAGAACAACAAAATTCGTCAAACAAGCTCGTTTTCAGTTATTTGGAATAGGGGATTGATAAATTACAATCCTAATGGTTCATACCGTTTTGTGGTCTTTATGCTATGTAAAATTATGTACTGGTATGCTTACTAATAACCGAAACGATATATACATATATAAACAAAAAGAATTCCTGAAATTTAGAAGTATATGCAAAGTATATATGTTTATGTTAGTAGTTCGGCAAAGGGGTGTACAGGAAAAAGAAGCAAAAACTGAAGGTGAATGAAATTCACGAGTCCGTATAATGTATGGCGAGGTTGCAAAAGGAAATGAAACTGTCCAACCACAAGTAGACTAAATCCGCAAACTTAATTCATGGATAGGTAACTCATCTTCATTTGCGAAGACAACCGGAGATAACCAAACGTGATTTCTGGGATGGTTTTATTCACCCTCTCCTCCGGCTTCAGAACCTGAATTGAATGATGAGCATTTAATTTAACTGTATTTGATAATGTCTAATCTTCCACCCGCGAAAAGCAGCAACTTCGATTATTTTTAGATAAAAAGTAAGTACCCCCCCCCTTAAAGGCTGTCAGGAGACATAAGGGGGTTGGTTGGTTGGTGTTATCGAGCCTCCGTATCGGTGGGGTTTGAACCAATGAGCTTGAAATATGAGAAACGCTTGCGTAATGATAAAACGATGGCATCATAGAGAACACGGGGTAAGTGTCCAAGTGAAACAATTATTGACAAGATAACGCATTCGAAGGTGCGTTGCTTCAGAAATCCAAGTTGAGAGAGAGAGACTGGACAGAATAGACCCAAAGCTCATCGCAAAAAAGCAGCGTTGTCTATAATTTGTCTTTTGACACGAGCAGTAAACAAACCCCTAATCGACAAACACCCAAGATAGCCTTAGAGTCCCGGCATTGTAACCACTGTTTCCGAATAACGTTTCTTTAGGACTCGTGGGTTGATAAGCAAATTTGGAGGGTACAGTAAATTCTATCAGCTAATGCGTGCAATGCGTACAATATTGGAATGATTCTCACAATAACAAACCACCACTGGGTCTGGAAATTGAGAAACACGCTCATCATTTTTTTTTCATTCCAATTTTTGTGTCTTTAGCACATTTTTTAAGTATACAAAACAAGCACCTGGCTGAGAGTTTACTCGTATTTCATATGTCTATTACACTGTTTGAGTAAACCCAAACTCTACATGCTTTTTAAAACCTTTCTAGCTAGCCGACTATGAAGTAAGTCAATCAATCGATGCGACGGACAAGGACGCATCCGGACCACTATTCCCTGTTGCAGAGAATCAATTTTCAGTCAAAGAAAACCTTGAGATGGACCAACCAATTAGCCCGGTCCCCCTTCTTCCCGACCTAGAGTGGTTGGTAGATGAAACAAATTTACCCGATAGTAAGTTTCCTGTTCGGACAGAGAAATGTTTGTTCAATACAACTTACTAGCTAACTAGCTAGCAAGCTATCTGTCAGAGCATCCGATTTCGCCAATATTAGTCAATATTATTTATGACAATGCACTTTCGTGTACCGATTTTGGTGGCTTGCTTTTGACCGCCCACTTGGATGAAAGAGAGTAGAATGAAGATTGAAATGCTGAGAGTAAAATCAGAAGGAAGATGATTCATCAAGACCGCAGTTTGCAAGGATAATGAGTAGATGCACGAGCGCCACTGTTTATGACACCCAGCCATATCATTCAGCATCTCTAATCACCGGTTACCATGATCCCAGGATCTTCATCCAGGGAGTTCAACAGGACCTATCTGACCCAGTCTCTTGGTTTGGGGTTTTCTCATACCTTGCCTTGTGGGTCAGACTTTTGAGTTGAAGGCTTGGATTGAGGATCCCAAAGAAAAACCCCTTCTTCGGTGTGGGCTAACGCGAACTAGTATGTCGTACCTCAAGTCATAGGTACCCATTTTGAGCTAGCCTCGTTACTGATCAAAAAACTGGACAAAGGAAACCCTGTTCCTGTTTAGTGAATGACCGACAGTTATTTAAACCAGTGCTTATGCAAACAAATTCAAAGATACCTCAACTTATGAATTGATCTTCATTTCAGTATGCATACCTTGGTTCGTGTGATGTCACTTGGACCAGAACGTTTGGGTTATCAGAGCTAAGGGGCTTTTCAATCGAAACGCGAACGTTTGCTACTCAAGTCACGTTAGGGAAAAATGTAATCGCCATGCCGATAGATCTTTACAATGACTAAATACCCGGGGCTCTTTGTCTTTCATCAAACCACTTGGTCCCTCTGTGATGAGGTTTGGTTGTGAGTTCGTTTGGGGATTTTTTATTTTTGTTGCAGCTGGATTGACTCTAAATTTATCCGTAGATTCGTTTTGTCGTCAATAAGGAACATCTGTTAAGGATAGATTTTTCAAGATGCAATTAGGAGATATTGTCGGGTAATTACGATGAGGAATACGTCTATGATAGTGAATTAATTAAGGGGTATTGAATACGAATGTCTGATGATGAGGGCGAAAAACGTCAAACCTGTTTGTCGTTTCAAGGAATCACCGTTTCATCAAATCACTCCAGGAAAAAAAACATAAAAATGATATCTTGTCTCCAGTTTGTTGTGATTAATTTGATATTGTATTCTTCATTCTTCCTGTGATTTTCATCGGTATTTTCGAGGAATATCTCAAAATCTTTCTTCAAGAAGTGTCATTTGTTGGTGGTGTACCCTCAGTAACCCCGAATGAACTATCTACAGGATTGTGTGAACTCCACATGCCCGTGTGTCAGTTTTTTATCCTTCGACACATCTATGCCATTTTAACCCTTCCCTTATCTCACTCGCATCCCTTATAGCTATGCAAGCATGTCTTCGAGAACTGAGACACTGGTGTCAACATCGGCCGATCGTTCATGACAACACTTCCAACACCCAGCTGCTTTCGGTAAATAGTTCACCCGCTCCGCCGGTCATCGATACTTCCAGCTCCAATCGATCGAATTGTGTCGATTCCGAAATTAAAATCACGCGGACCGAATCGGACAAAAGTGTCTCAGAAGAACTGAGCGGACAAATGGGAGCGGGCAGCTTGGAATCCGGGATGAAAGAGTTGGCTTTAATGGACACATTACCAAAACTACAGTATACGAGCATGCTAGCGATACATTTACCAAAAGTGAGTGCCCCGTTGAATGAAACAGATTAAACTGGATATGCGGGCTGAATCAAATCGGTTCAATAATTAAAAATGTGTTATTTAGTATTAATGTATTTTCAGTATCCATTACCAACAGATTTAGGAGGAATAGGATGTCATTCCGGTTGACCACCTTTTGATCTATTCTAAATTTAGGACGACTGTCCTGCAGGTCAGATACGGTTAGCCCATTTGAACTCAATGTGACAATAGCTGAAGTTATTTGTTCAAGGTTACTAGTGTTTGTGTGTGACATACACCTGATTAAACCGGTTATTTCTGGTCATTATGGCTGTCAGATGGTTTTTACTGCATAATTCTGTGATATAATAGGTGTGTATTCTCACGATGCATAGATAGGTGGTTATGTGCTCCACTGGAGGCGTAACTCAAGCTTAGTCACTTTGCAATCTGTGATTGATTGAATTAATTAGTGTATTTGTCGGACGATGAGTTCAAACCGATTCCTAACCCCGGAGGCTAGTGCTGAGATGAGTGAGGCGTGATAGTAGCAACAAGCTCGCACAGATGGGTTGTGCTCTCTCTCTATATATATATACATATAATTATATCTATCCTATATTTAAAATAACAAACTATTTGATAAGCTGCCCGATGGCTAAATGGGTATTTTTCTTGCTTTCTACCTTTTGGGATTCCGGGCTCGATCCCCAATTGATGAGACTCAACCAGTTCGTAATAGCGGTAGAACGCATCCTGGTTTTTTATTTCACCCCTCTTTTATACGACGAATTCATCATAAGTAATATGGAATTTGTTGGTATTGGAATTACACCTATCGTTTATCAACCTTATACCCAGTAAGACAGCTTTAACCCACACAGTGTTTGGGTCTTACTTGGTCAATTATTTATGATTTGAAGTTTAAGCTATTCTCACCAAATGTTGAGCCACAAATAAAGCTTGTTAGCACACACTCATTTAACTACTGATAAAATCGTTAGTAAGCAAAATATGAACGTCCTCAACGAAACTGTCCAGTTATCTCGCGTGTTTTCATTCAATTTCCCGAGGCAATGGATCTCAAAGTATCAACACAACTCTCAAAAGACCCAACCAAAAGTGCTGAAATATCCGGAAAATTTGACGTAACTGGTGAGAACGATCGAAATAGTGAATCGAAGAAATTGCCCAAAGGAACTTCTCGATTGGCTAGAAATGTCTTCAATAAGGTAAAACTTAGTGTTTCATGAGCGTATATTCTGTTTTCGAGGTGAATACTGACCGAGCGGGTGAAATGGAAACCCACTAATTTTCCCCTATATCTGTTCTTTTGCTACGGTCGCATTGTGAATCCCTAAATTGTGAGCAGTGAAATTGATCACTATAGTTTGCTCTTACCGTTTTGGGGTTTACGGTCCATTACAAATAGCGATACAACAAAAGGTGACAACGTTTTACCCACTTAGACCGCATTAAGCTTCTTGGCTGGGGATACGGATAGCATTGTAATTACTGGTTTTTGATACTGAATGATATGGCCGAGTGGCGCACATACATCCATTCGTTATCTTTGTAACCTTGGTCTTCATGAATTCTCTATTTCACTCCGAAGTGGCTTACAGTACACAAGCAAATTTGACTGTTTTTGTTTTCTTCCCTCTCTGTTACTATATTTTACGTTCTATCCATGGTACTTTTGACTTGTAATCATTGTTATATTTAAATATATATGGGTATATATATATATATGTATAATCCTTCATCCAAATGAATAATCGTGTGTATGTATCACCTCGAACCGCAAACATTTTCTAAATCACTCACCGATCTACAATGAGAAAATGGACACGAGAAAGTGCTCAGCCAGTTACTGCATAGAGAATATCACCTCGATAGGCTATAATACGTTTTACAAGCTGATTACCAGGTGCGTGGTGATTGGAATTACTTATCTATGCACATCGGGAAGTAAGCTAGACAATGGAGGTGCTCGTAGATGAATGAATTATTGAGTTACCAATTGCGTGCAACATTTCAAATGGATGCCCGTTCTGATGCTCTTCCCCGCTGCTCTATCAATGTACCCACGTATTAAAAAAATATGATGAAAAACAGTAGCATGTAAGTCCACTTTATTTTGTTTCACTTTTCATTTTAACTATTGTTTTGTGGTTTTCTTTCCGTTTTATTTTCCCCATCTAAATCACAACTTTATCTGGCCGCATACATATAATATGAATTTCTTGACCAAATCAATTCTGAACTTCTGGTTGGGTTGAAATCCAAAGACAGAGGATTGCGCAGCGAGGGAGAATCCAATCCTCATGCTCCCGTTAATTATTTTGTGGCGGTTTCGTTTCTTTTATTTTTTCTTCCTTTTATTGAATACACTGTGATATCATTTTCAGGTAGTGGGAATCAGTCAATCAAAGGTATGTCATACAAAACACAGAGAATGGGGAAAACCAGGTGGTGGTAGTGTTGGTGTTGGTGGTGAACATATGCGCTGGTCATTCAGCTTTGTGATAAATGTTTTGACTCATAATCTGCTTGTTGGTAGTGGGATTCGAACACACATTCTCCCGGGGTGATAATCTGATGACCTTTATCACCGAACCACCACCATCATCGTTCGAAAATCAATGTCTAGTCTACGTTTCATATACAAACCTTTCGAAAAGATTTTTCCCAGTATGGAAGTGTCAGCTTTTAAACAACAAAATAAAGGACTTCTTTAAATTTAAAAGCTTTCTTCGTGCATTAATAATATGTCACAGACACACCCAAGGGTATGTTTTTAACCCACCGAGCACGCATAAATAATGATTTCTTGTGGGCGCAAACCTCTCCCGCCCCCCTGAAAAGCAGTGTTTTGGATCCCACAGATTGTCTACCTTTTGACAATGTCCAGTCAGACAGACGGATGACTCCCCTATTTTGGTGTTGATGTGAAACCGAGTGCTAGAGCCCGCAAAAGCAACCAAACGGTGCTAGCCCTCCATGAATAGATATCCGAACCGAGGGCACGTTATCGCCTAAATGGGTGGTGTTCGAGATACCCAAGTATGGTGTTCCGCACTAACCAAATGCAATCTACTCGTACGATCTTGTCAAGAACCTGCGTCTGCATTCTACCTTTCTGTGATCAGACTATAGAGAAAGTCGGAAGCATGAAGTACCCGGAAAGCCCCCAACACAGCTAGAGATGAGGTTTGAGAGAGAGGTTTCATCAGAAATGATGAAGGCCAGTTTAATGCATATCAACCTCTACTCTCTGTTAAACAAGTGTGACATTCGACTTCTCCTCAAACAAAGGGAACACATTCCGTGATCAAAAGTGGTATTGCGAAATTTGGCAAGCTCTGAGCAGAACACGATTATTCAATTTCGGAATTAAACTATCTATATCTTCCCTGTCTTCCTCATGTCCGGTTGGAGCATCGGATGAACGACGTCAAAATTCATCGTCATCGGTTGGTTGAATTATCGCCGCGTTCCGAAACAGAAAATTACTTTGTACAACTTTCACTGACTCAGTCGTGTCTTGTGTGTACCCCTGTCTGTCGTCTTTATCTGGGTGTTGAGCAAGGAAAGTAGTAACAATGGGATCGTCAGACCTTCATTTGACCTAAGAGTGTAGAGAGGTTAGCTACAGCGTTGGTTTTAGTCACCGCGGTACGCCTTCCTGGTTTGGGTCGAAGGACAGAGGATAATCACCGGTTCCAGATGCAGAGGGATATGACTGGCACCAAAACTGTACATCCTTCTATCGAAATTCTGCACCTGTTCAAGAGTAAATCAAGAGTTAACCAGCGAAGCTGCCATAAAATGAACAGTGAAATGTGAAAAGCTTTCGTTCTTTTTGAGTC
>UZAN01041423.1:2506-21483 GCA_900618425.1 Echinostoma caproni | reverse complement strand
TGCCTAATTTGTTTGAAAAGCCGCGTTAGAGAAAGATCCTGTTTTATGAGGAAAAAAGCGAGACATCACTGTTAATGAGCGTATGTAATACACAGTGATTTCTTACCTATCACTCCAGACTTCCCACTGTGCAATCTGTAAAGTGAAAAGTAGGTAAGCGGTCAGCGCCCTCCGCTATTCTATAAATAGGAGTACCTATGGGCTCGTTTTTTCTCTATAGTGTTTAATATCTTGGGGTCACTACCAGAAATTTTCGCCAGTCCCACCTCCCGCCGTTCCATTATCTATTGGAGAACTACCTCGGTCAGGTTAGAGTAATACGCTTCGTGACTGACACTCACTTTTTCAAGTGTTTCCAGTCCTTCTTTACTGTTCATTCATTATTTTCACCTTGATTAAACAGGCAAGAAGTGGATTACTGATGATCTACCATCTCTCCCCCTCTCTCAAATCTTTTTGAAAGAAAGAATTACCATGGGCGGTAAATTTCATATTCGTGTATGCACGCGGTGATTTACAACTGTCCCAACTGTTCCTATTCCGTTGCATCCCAATGAGCACAGATGCGACACACGCGCGCGCAAGTTGACCAGTTCCAGTTGTGGCACGCATACATTGACAAACCAGTAACACTTCACAAGTACATTGTTTTATGAACTAGTGATATAATACAGGAATAATTATGCCTAAAGCGTAGGTGATCATATTGGGTGAGCCGTTTCTAATTCATAATCCCCGTTTTTTAATTTGAAATACACGCACAGAGAATAAACAAATGACACTTCTTATCAGAAACAGGTAATGAGTATCCTGCTTCACACTTCAGACAAGCAAGACAGTGTTCACACTTGTGTAACGAGCAACCAGCTACTCTTCGAGTATTTGGGCGCGCGCACACACACATACAACTAAAATCACTGTTCGCACAATAGTCGGGTAGTGGGTGTAGATTCGGCTAATGACGTGAGAACGGGAGCTACCATCAGCTACCGCTACTCTATGTTGATCTCAGTGAACCCCTGGGGATCCATTGGCACATCGTTGACGCGACAGTGACGGGTTTAGATCGCGACGGGAATCGGAACTTATCCCTGTCTCCAGAGCTGGAACTCTGCCAACCGACAGTGGAGTGGGGGAGGGCGGACAATCAGACCAGGTTTATACTTGAAGTGATCATGTACGTACCTTGAAAGAGATAAAACAGACGGAAAATGCTTATGGGAGCTGTTTGATGCGGTTGGATAGATTGATAGGTGCGTTCATTCACGAGAAGCACGAATAAAAAGGTGTGAACGAGGCAGACACCACCAGTTTTCGTGTCTTATGCACGACGACATCCGCGACTCATCTGTCGCACAAACATGGTTTAGTTTTATTGATTGTATTTCCCTAAACACTTCCAAATTACTAACTATTATACATATCTCCAATTCAAATACAACACCACCAAATGAAGACTAGTCTTCAATGCAACTGAAATTTTACATTCAGGAACTTTGTCCCTGAAGTCCCGGGTACTGCAAATCCATAACCAGCGTAGCTGTAAGTTGCCGGCCCGTCAGGATAGGAAAACGATCACTCCGGTAGTTATACATGAGTTGGTGATTATGGCTTCACTGAATAAGTAGTCACGAATACTCGTCGGCAATGCTAGAGGACTTGACGGCATTTTGTCTGGTAAGCGACCAGGAAACGAAAGGTCCTAACTACCAGTGGAAACCGTCACAACGAATCCCAATCTGGCACAAAAGTTCATAAGGTAAATCACTCGGTTGACACAAAAAGGCATCTAATTTGGAACTATATACCTTGTTCAAAAGATTCTTCTTGAATTCATTCGCGAAATCCATTCACTCGCCCTCCTGTAGTAGCAAGTCGGCCAGAAGGGAAATTAAGGTAAGTAGAAATTTGGATGTTCAGATTGCTACCTCTCCGGCTGGGAACGCGGACCCCGCATGCCGGGTTAACTGAATCATAATGATGGCAATTTCAAAACAATGCTGGAACAATTCATACCACCACACGCTTTCCATCTTTACGCTCGATCTCACTGTTTCCAAGTGATCTAGCTGATCGATTCGATTGCCGCATAGCTTGAGTACGGTTGGTCAGAAAACGCCGGTACCGTTGAAGAAAAACATGTTATAGTCCCTTTAAAATTTGGAGCATTTCGGGGTCGTTGGTTTTGCCACCGAGTCCACAAACTTGAGAATCATATCGCATTTTTCAGTCGTTTTCCTTTTATTG
Organism: Echinostoma caproni; assembly: GCA_900618425.1. NCBI lineage: Eukaryota > Metazoa > Platyhelminthes > Trematoda > Plagiorchiida > Echinostomatidae > Echinostoma > Echinostoma caproni. The sequence continues at coordinate 19,236 of UZAN01041423.1, read as the reverse complement.
TCCCACCGCTGAACTCGAACTAGCACACTCGAGTTGGCTGAATGAAGCACAACGCAGTGCTTCTCTTCTCTCACGCATTTTTACCGACAAGGCTTAGGTGTTTCACCCGGTTGGATTATGGTGACACCAAGAATTGCTTAGTCAATGAACCGCGCATCACACGGCCCACTTATTAACGTCACTTATAATGATTCTCAAAGTGTAGGTGTACTCTCTTCATGAAAAGCGATTCTACGTCAGCATGCTTTGGCCATATAAATTTTCGATCTACTCATTCTACCAAGTTATCATTCATCATCGACATATTTACTTTACACCGTATGGAAAACGATATGTTATTTAGTAGATTTCGATCGACCGTAGTTATCATTTATTATGAAGAATGAAATTTGTTGATACACTACACCGAGGTATCCTTACCTCGCGTTCTAACTTCCGAATTACTGCAAGTTTTATCGTGACATGCAAGCTCGCTGGTGATGCAAGATAATTCAAAACGCTGGAATGGGAGATAACGATCGTTAATGGAAAGGGAACTACATTCCTGTATGGAAATTGCGTCAGTTGCACCAATTCGATCATAACCTGTCCACAGAAAGCAACTTTTCGATATGCTAGACCGTGATAACATTCCCGCGTCGAACTTCAAGTGACTGTGCGATCATTTCATCGATTAAAATCAGCACCTATGTGAGTGAATGGTCACAAGTATTGCGTCATTCCAGTCAACAGATGAGTATTTCAAGGTGCCGCCCTTCGTTATTCTTATTTCTTTGACATGCATTGCCGTCAACTTACCACCTTGACTTTTACTTTCATGGATGCTGATTATATTTTAGTTGGTTGCTCTTCTCATACCCAAGATTATCCGGGTGTAGCGGGACCATTTATGTGTTTCAGAATGGCTCGAGTCCCTCAGTTTGTTTATAAATCCTGATCGATCTATTGTGATTTTCTACTTACGGTTGACCATCAGTCGATTTACTCGTGTTCACTGCCTGGTTCCGAGACTCGTGGTGCGTAGCTTCACCATGAAACGAGACTCCCACTTTAGATAACTTGTTGTTCATTCATCGCATCCAATTTTAAACGACAAAATCGTTCTCAAACATCGCAGATAGACATTTTGTTTCTTCTTTGACATGTACCACGGCAACCCGCCTCCCTCCCCCGACATTTACTTTAGGATTGTTCGATCTCGCTCACATTGTCCCCGGAAATATTGTTCTTCTACTTGTTGATTTACTTGCTGGCGATTGTGTACGAATCAGACGCGGAATAGACGGTATCCTACCAATGTGATTAAACTCCTTCCGCTGACTTGTCTTTACAGTATAGTAATTGCTTATCTTTTCCAAGGTGGATTCGTCATGTATATAGCAAATTATGTGTGAACTGAAAAGCTACGAAGCACTGGATAGCTGTTTCGACCTAGTTGGGTCTCATCAGCAGTGCGAATCCATCGACCCAATTGGGGATGGAATCCGGGACCTTACCGGTAGAACACAAGCATGTTACCCACTCGGCCACCGGGCAGCTACTCAGACCGTTTCTCATTTTCGATTTACACGATATAGCACAACCCATCTGTGCGAGCCTGTTGCCGGCCACATACCCTGCTCATCTCAGCATTAGCCTCCGGGTTATGACCCGGTAGCCGAGTTGTTAGCAAGCTTGCGTTCTGCTTGTGAGGTCCCGGGTTCGATCCCCAGTTGAGTCGATGGATTCGCACTGCTGATGAGACCCAACCAGGTAGAAACAGCTATCCAGTGCTTCCTAGCTTTTCAGTTCACGCTTCGTTTGCTATATATACGACGAATCCACCTTTGAAATTGAAACAAATCATCCATTACTCACTTGAAATTGCTTTCCTTATTGTGAACGACTGAGTAACTGTATCCAGTCTGACAAATCGCATCCTTTTCATGGTTTTCTTTCCCGCTCTGTATCTCTACGTCCTCTATTCGCATGACAACCGTCTGCCACTCAACAAGCGGTTTATCGTGCCGCAGTGCTCGTTTCCAAAAGCGCAACACTTTTAACGAACTTAACAGAGGTTCATCTCCAAACTACTAACTTTACGATTTCCACCTACCGTGTAAAGTGTTGCTATGCCAAAGCATCATGCATCTAGGTGAAAATTTGCCCCACTATGGACACATGAGTTGCGCTCTCAACTGGTTAAATTTACCAATGAGGTCTCAGATGAAAAAAGTTAAAGGCAAATAGTTTTGTAACTGAACAGTGACATATGCCAAATCTGCCATTGTTCCGTGGTGTTTAGAATCGCTTGTCACCTGTTGAGTTGTTGGACGGTGACAGACTTGGATTTGGTTTGATGACGGATTTCTGAATGTAGCACAGTTGTTTTGATCATAGACAGTGTTTCTTAGTTCTGGTAAAATTTTCACCATCATCGATTTGGTCCATGATCTTCGTAGCAAGAATGAGCGTTAGTCGCATATCTTGAATGCACTCCTGTGTCCAGTGTCTGCGAAAGGCGAATTCACTTTTTGGTTGAAAACCGAATCGAAAGCTGATAATGTCAGATGTCAATAGGACGAGAAGTCCGTGAGGTGCAACGGCTTCTGTTGAGACATATGTATCACGAGGTAGGTAGGGCTTTTTGATCTTTCTAACCAGCTTTAGTGAGTTCATTTCTTTGATTTACCTGTCGCTAAAACTAGAGCGCTGAATTTCCGGTTCATTCTTTTAAAACTATTTATCTATTTGAAGATATCATTTAATTTGACGTGTGTTTCATTTGATGAGTATAAAAAATTTCCCTGCGAAAAGTGAAACCACGAAATCTAAGATATGGATCCGATAGAAAAGACCGTTCCTGGATCACTCTTCGAGAACTCACTGCGACCATGATCGAATAGTACTTCGAAAGTGATGAACGTCAAAGTAGAGGATAATTGCATAAGATTAATTATAGCATGAATGGTTCATCAATGCCACCAAGTTCGGGATCTTTGGCAATTAGCAACATGTGGTCACTAGAGCTTAGTAAAACCGGAATCTCAATGATCAAACTAATATTTGACAGTGGTTTCTGCTCTGGACAATAAAACTGCTAACTTGACACTGAATGGCATGAATAGATAAAAAAGTTTCCTTGTCGTTTGAATACAACTATCATCTATCTAACTACATCTATCATCCCACCACCCTCACCATCATTCAAGTTAGGTCCTCGACTTGCTAAATTAGCTCCGCCGTGCATTATCTATTATTATTTTCGGACACATGTCTTGGAAGCACATCTGCACCCCGATAGTTGACAAGTCAGTAAACAGGAGCAGAATGATACTGAAATTATTTATAATGAGAAACAAATTAAGCAGTTTCGATTTTCCGCTCATCCGATACGCCACGACACATCGTTCGATTTTATCCAGCTACTCTCACCATTTGTTCTTTGTTGTTTGAACTATGCTCACTTGTGTCTTATGTTTCCTTTGTTTAACTTGTAAGCATGAATTCAATGTGTTGTTTTCACTGTATTTGATGGATTATGCGAAGCTCTTCGTTGCACATCGGTGCTAGTTCCAATATCGTTGCAAATTTCAATTGATTGAAAGAAAAATATAAAGAAAAAACTGAAACCAGCACCCGTACATTCCGATCGCTGTTCTCATCGCCCCAACCTCCATCCGTCCATTGCATCCCACATTATGGGTAATTCAAATTTGACCTCGCCCCCCCCCCACCCACCCCCAGCCTCGAATACACACTCGCAATCCACCCCGAATTCCCGATGGAAAGACTCAACTAAACCAATCAGTAAGTAGAGATGACCGAAACCGGTCAAGTAAGGTCTGACATCTCGACCAATCACAGGCAAGTTATTCTGCCAGGGCAGGGATTCCCATTTCTGACCAATCACATGTAACGGTAAGAGAATGCCGATCCGATATAAGCTCATGTGAGGAAGTTGTGTTATATTCCCACCAGTACCCCGTTTGTATCGTTTCTCTTGTTGTGTGCAATTTTACGTAGTGGATCATTTATAGTGCATGGAACCGGTCATGACGCCCACCTCAGTCAGGGTAAGTTTAATATATTGCCGCTTACCAATTTTTCCACGTATATATAAATATATTTTACAATAAATAGTATATGAATCACTGTACGATTTCCCTTGGAAGCCCACGACCGGTTGCACGGTTCTTGCAGCTCGTCAGTTAGCGTATCTGGTATATACATAAAAATGTATTACTTTCCTAATCGGTTATCTGTACGTGGTCGTTGAACTCAACACACTTAGGCATTTCCCGTCTTATCATCATTAATATAACACAGTCTGGCATCAATTTACCTGTACACATCGCACGATATATGTAGACATAATGAGTCTTGTGGTCATGTTCATTTTAAAAAGGGCTCCAGTTCAGACACCCCAGTCACATACTCAGGAAGTAAATCATGGGTTAGTGCATTTGGATACAACAGCCTGAAAAGCGCCTCGTATCAGTGAAACTAAATGATGACTAGTACTGATGAGCCCATTTTAAGTTTCACACAGCCTTTATTCTAAAACTTATTTTTATACATATATATATATATATATATGCATTCAAGAATGTGATTTCAATCGATAATAACGGAAGGCTTAATAGCCGACTTGTGGTGCAAAAATACCCAAATATTACACCACATTAGTTACCAAAACCTTGAAATCGTCCTGCATTGTAATGAATTGGGCCAGCAACTGTGCCTACATTTCAGTCAACAGTAGTCCAGGGGTACAAAACTGTCAACTGATGAGTGACGGGCAAAATGTGATCAGCTGGTTACGGACTTCACTGAAGTGAAGTCACACTAGATGCAAACGGGGCATCAAACAGAAGAGTTGAGTAATCTTAATACTATAAAGCACTACGTTTATTGAAATTTTATCTGGCAAATGAGTTGCATTTGTTTATCATTAAATTTATGTGGTCTTTTCTTCACTTATTTGATTTCACGGTCAACGAAACCAGGCTCAGATGCTTCAACGAGCAGCGCACTTACTAAGCGCCACTCAAAAAGAAGAAGCTTGGCATTTAGTCGGTTTATATCAACAAACTCAACCGCGAGCTTTCCTGCACGTTTGTCATCGCATCCTGGCTTCGTTTCTGGAGCTAACTCACGACTATTTTGACCAAGGTTGGCCATTAAACAGCCGCTTGATGCGTTTACCCAGCAGCTCACACGGATCCCAGCGGTCTCGTCGACATCGGCGCCAACGAACGAAGACATTCACTGGCTTGCCGAGCTACTGGGCTCCCGATGAACTGGATGAAGATTTTCTGGATGAGGCTGATATGGTTTCTGTTTTTCACAATCACGTTTGCATGTCTCCGGTTTACCATCACGTGACCTACTGCACGTCTCTATCCCCAGCCGGTAACCATGCGGCATCCACATCGAAACAGTTGACCAGTCTGGGAAAGCTGCGTAGCACATTGGCTGCGAAACGCTTGTTCAAACAAATCTTACCGTCGCGACCGCGCACACCAAGTACAACCAAACTGAACTATTTTGATCATACAACAACACAGCAAAAACATCAGCTTTTCGACGATCCCACAACGCCCACTAACCTTCCCACCCCGACCAAGAACAGCATGACAACAGGACCCACCGGCCGAACTCACATGGGTATGTTACGGTGCTTATTTTTCTGTGTATGCACGCACACATGTGCGTGACAATTTGCGAGCGATACACGAGCACTTTCTCTATCGCTCTCATGTTTAAGCATGCTTATTTCTGGTCCGCAATCCCTGGCCCGTCCGCGCGCGCATGTCTACCTGACCTCGGTTAATTATTTGCTCTCACTCTCTCTTAATCAAAGCCGCGTAGTCGCTCACAACTTGCCACATCTCGTGCTTTCTATGTCTTTGTGTGTTGTCGCACTCCAAATTCTCACGATTGAAAGGCACGTGATCTGTATCCAAATATCTTTGTCTGTTCCGGCACGGCTCATGTTCTTATTTATCTTCGACTGTTCGATAAGAGAAGGAAAAGGTCCGTTATTTGGTTTGTTCACTATTCGTGCTCACGTAATGGTTGTTTCGAAACCACTCCTCTTCAAACCCTCAGTTGTCGGGTGTCGGAGTCCAATGTTTGTTTCTGGGGCTCGCTTTTCAGTTCCCTCCCCCCCCCCATTGTGAGTGAGATGAACATGATTTGCCTTGCGATTTCGGCTAAAATGATCCATAACGTACGTTTTGTATATCGCAACAGCTCTAATTCGGTTTCATTAAAAATTAGTCAACAAGAACCACATCACTTAAGAAACTCTTATTTAATTTACCTACCCGTGGGCGGTTCCATTCACTGTCTTAGCGTTGGTTCAACGTTGCCGTAGCAACTGCTTTTCATCTGCTCGTCTTTTTTTAAACTAAACATCATCGTCCTCGTCGTCAAGCGAGAAATATTCAGGTTGTGCTACACTAAACGCATCCAAACTGTGCCAGATGAACTGACTGTCTGTTGACACGTGTCATGCACCTCTTCGATCGAAAATTCACTTGTGGTGTTTTGGGGACGACTGTGTTTGTTGTCCCCGTTGGCACAGACAACGGCTGTTTCTTTTGGGACGCACAGGTCTCCGGGTTTTTGATCGTGATGTTGCTGGTGGTGATCCCCTAAATCGACTACGTTTTCACACATCTCATGAACTGTCCCCTGTCCCCCTACAACACCTTCAGGTACTCTTCCCGGTTTCCATAACGGGACACGCGTTCCTTTGGCTCCCATTCATATGTCACATGCGTCCTCGTCTTGTACTGGCCCAGACACTCGTTCCATTCCCGCGTGCCAGTCGCGCATTTGTGCGACCAGTTCCACGACCGACAGTTGTTGCAACACGGATAGTCTGATTTGTCGATGCCTGATTGAATACATGCTTGACAATCCAGGTAAGTGTGATTTGATTCGAGCCAACCAACTTGTTGGTTGGCCCCGAAGGCGTAGTTTACGGTCACTGCATCACGTTAGGGTTCTTTATGGTTCACATGCAGTTCCACGGAGAAATGTGTCGGATGAGTCGGATATATAGTTTCCGTACTATTTTAATTTCCGATCAAGGCTTGCCCCGCTCGCATACGTGCAGCACACATGCACATGACGAGTGTCACTTATCCAGCCATCTGTTTGTGAACTTGACACACGTTCATGCCGGACGGTTATGAAAACGAAAGTGGAACGACCGCGGCATTTCGCTTAGCTATTCGTTTTATATCTTTTTCAATGCGTACCACTATGTAAATCCGCAATTTATGTTCCACGTGAAAGATGAAGAGATTAAAAAAAATTAAGTCTCGTTTGACTGTACCCGTATTGCTACTTGGCCTATACGCGGAAAAGGGCAAAAGCATGGCGCTTTCAAAAAGCATGAGCATATTCGTATAAGAGTTTACATGGCCACTCCAAGGTGTTCTTGAACTAACCATTATTTTATATATATGTTAAATCCCTTTTCAGCTCTATGCTCCACCGAAGGTCTGTTTCGTATCCCGGGGAACGCACAACGCATACGTGATCTTTGGGTCAATTTACGCGGATTTTTTCAAACCCCGTACATTCGAATCCCTCAACCGGATCCAGAATACGGACTTGAATGTGAAGTGGTGTCAACAAGATGTGATTTGTACAGTCTGTTGGATGCTTACTCACCACATGATTTGGCCACATTACTACTTCGATGTTTGACGACCTGTTCTCAGGTCACTACTTATCCGGTGACGAGTTCACATGGATCAGGTCTGGGAAGTGGAGCCAATATGGGTGGTTACAGCTCTGTGTCTAGTGCCATGCCTGGATACAGCATAAACGGGTCGAATGAGGCGATGCGAACCGGCTACCAATTTACTGCTCAAGATGACCCCGGTTTCGAACAATCTATCGGCGGTCTGATACACCCTGAAGCGAGTGAATTGTGCTTTCTCGCCACGCAACTTCAGTACGGTCTGGAGCAAGTCCAGGAACCGGATCAGTATGAGGATTGGATACATATGCTTTGCGAGGCTCGACAACTGTTAACATATCGTATAGTCTTACAGCTGCTGCTCCCGAACCCGGAACGTTTTATGCTATTCAATTTATTGCGCTTGTTCAAAAAAGTATCCACCACATGCCTGGATACAGCATAAACGGGTCGAATGAGGCGATGCGAACCGGCTACCAATTTACTGCTCAAGATGACCCCGGTTTCGAACAATCTATCGGCGGTCTGATACACCCTGAAGCGAGTGAATTGTGCTTTCTCGCCACGCAACTTCAGTACGGTCTGGAGCAAGTCCAGGAACCGGATCAGTATGAGGATTGGATACATATGCTTTGCGAGGCTCGACAACTGTTAACATATCGTATAGTCTTACAGCTGCTGCTCCCGAACCCGGAACGTTTTATGCTATTCAATTTATTGCGCTTGTTCAAAAAAGTATCCACCAGTCATTCCCAGTCCCGTATGTCAGCCGAATGTTTGGCTCGATGCACCGCGGTGGCCGTGTTCGGAGCACCGGCGCAAATGACCAGTCCGGATGTTCAACACAATCATCCTTGTTCTGTGGATAGTCCACTCCGATGGAGAATCGACACACTGACTAATCTGATCCACATGGTTGATGACTTGGACCAGTTACCCGGTGTGGTCTACAGTGCAGTACGAGATCGACTGCGTGTACGTCTTGGTCACTCGCCTATCCCTCGAGTCCAAGTTCAAACCGGGGTTGAAGGATTCTGTTCGCTTACCACCACTTGTGGTTCCTACTCGTCCAACTCTAGTGTACGTTGTACTCGACCAGGTCTGCTATCTGTGGACAGGGAGAACCGATACAAAAATGAAGCAGAGGCCCCAGCTCCAGTAAGTTGATCCGATTTTTGAGTAACAGTAGTTGTTTAAGTACAGCTGTTATTTTGTTTCGCTCTAAAGCTCCTAGAACATCTGCGCTTCCTCAGTAATGTAATGGTTGCATTTGTACCTGTTAACGTACTGTTTCGGAAACAGCATTCAGAATTGCATTTTACGAAGCTGCATATTGGTCGTAACAACAGCTGAAAACAATTCGATTGAATCAGAAATAATAGCTGTTAGGATTGCAAGATGAATGTAACACCACGCTTAACTTTATGTCTCGTAATATCGGTGTTTTTTCTGACTTCGTCCCATAGTCAACCTGTCACCATCCCTGTGTCGGTGTCAAATCACGCGCCGATCAACCAAGTGTCACATCCACTCTGGTTCATCGATCCTCCGCGCGCGCCAGTCTTCATCGGGCCAAATCGTCACTTGACACGGGATCAAGGCAACGTGGTGCGCGTGGTGCCTCAGGGACCACGGAACCGTTCAAATTATGGAGACGTCAGAAAACGGCTCAAGTGATCCCCAGCGCTGGTTCCGTCGGTGGTCGAGCCCTGACAAAAGCGCGAAGTGTCCTTCTATTCAGTCCGCAAAAATCCAGCTCATCCGGCAATGAGCGAACAGCCAGTTAAAGAAAGGGAATCCGATCATCGCTGCCGAGCAGTTCTGTGATATTTTTCTTGCTCAGGCGGAAGATTTACAATCCCTTTACTGTGGTGTGCTCGCGTGGAATAGAGTCAACGAATTTCTATATGCGTGCTTGACCGTATGAAACATTTGTAACTGATTACTATCTGCGACTTCCCAAACTTCGTCTTTCGCTCCATTCCTTGTTTGACCTGCCCCCTCACCCTCTCTCTCTCAGTCCTTAACTATAATGATTGTGCACATTATGTCACAAATTTTATACTATTCATCTCTATTTTTTCACGGAAAAAGGGTACAATTGTTTTCATTAACAAATCGAAATTTAACTACTCTTGTACAGTAGGTGAGGCTGTAAAAAATGCAATACAATATTATGCGTGATAACCGAGCGTTTTTCTCTCCTGTGTTTGCCGCACGGTCGCCATAATCGTCACACGGTACTGGTCACTATTTGTCAAAGTTCAGTTCCATGTTGTCATGTTGTATTTGGTCGATGACTCATTCCGGGCCACGCACGTGCTCTCCATCCATGATTTCTCAACCCTGCCTCTCCCCCTCACATTAGTAAATGCTTGAGTGAGAACAATGGATCACTCTTAGCCCGCGCATGATGTCATACACCTTGACAACGTTTTCGTAGTTTTTTTGTATGGATTAGTTCACACAACCGGAAATGTGTCGTGCTCATTAGGTGACCTAGCAACTGGACATGAAATTTTTTTTGAATTTTTCGTACGACGACATCCTATGGAGGAGGGGTGGGGGCTACAGTATTCCTGTGTTCTTGTTACGTGGATAAGTATTTCCCTGGCCGGGAGGGGTCATAGAATGATGTCACTCGGTTATTTATCGGTGCAACACTGGGCGTGCGGTGGTTAGAGAACTAGCTTTAGGAAATAGCTTAATAAATGACCTCACTACGGTGTACGAAGACAACGAGACTAATAGTCCCGATGGTAGGATGTTTTGTTCGTTGAACAGACCCGAAGAAAACTCATTCGTATTACGAGGATAGTATTTATCGGTTGACCTGGACCTTCTTAGCTCAAGAATTTCCTTTTTGTGGGTGGTTCGAGGCATTTGGAGGCAAAATTGATCAGTTATATGGTAATGGTAACCTCGCCGTCCTTGGTTTACGTTGGAACAGTACGCGTAGAATGTGTCGTTTGCCCTATTGTGTACGCGAGTATCGGAGGGCGGAGTTAAAAGAACCACAATACTGATCAGAAGGTAGTTCACGAAATATGACATTCCCCGTGTTGGTAGTTTGCAGCTTCGCTGTCATTCGGCTCAGTACTGCGCCTAAGTCAGTCGGGCCTTACGTGGGTCACCGCTCGAAGTCCCGAGGCTTAGATTGTCGGACCTTGTAACTATAGGGTTTACCTCTTCTTCCGTTGATTACGTGAGTATTAAAAATCTTTTGTTTCCATCGAGGCTAGTCCAAGTACATGTTAGGACTATACAAATTTATGTAGAGTGTACAGTGTTATGATGGGATTATCGGTTTACATCGCGTTGATTATGCTTTCATTCGAGGACCTGGATATGCTTTATTCCGACTTAGCCGACTGTTGATGTTGGTCGTTTAACATCGATATTTAATACAGGACGGCAATCCAAGCGAGGCACGGAATCAATACAACAAATAAACTGCACAGTTCCCTATTTCTTGAGTAAATCACAGCTAGCTGAAGGGCTTTTTGCTCAAATAGATTTCAGCATCGTTCATTCGGCGAGCACTGGTTGTACACTTATCACTAGAAAGTCCGCACAACCCAGACTTATTTTGGTTCAATGAACTGACGTCAGTGTGTGACCGACCAGCTTGTTTTGTGGTATCAATAGTCGCATAAAATGTGATGAGCGTGACCCTTCTTTGGGTCAAGTACAAACGTTAAAATTGTGCGCACTATGAAGGATAGCTCAATGGAAAGGGTATTTTGATCTCGTCTAGACACGTTTTCTATCCCGTCCCTCGTTCCCCGGCTGACTGACTGGACTTCCTATATCGATCCATTGATCAGCAAAATATGACAGATTTATTCGTTAGTTCGAAATGCAATGAAATACTAGATCATTTGATATTCTATTCACAAATATTTATCAAGAATATTTTCGAAATGTTGAACAAAAGTAGGTGAGTGCGGTACGGTTGATAGCAAACATGAGGTTTTACATTTGAGTGTTGTTTTTGTAGGCAAACCAGTGATAAACATAGGGAAGCGAATAGTTGATATCTATTTCGTCCTAACAATCCAACAACAACGTTAATTCTGTTGATAATACCTCTACCCGCATAAGAGAAGAACCACAATGTCTTTCGCACGCCATCATCAGTCCAGTTGAGTTTGTTCCATCTTTGCTCTACCCGAACCAAAGCTCGGAGCACGAACGCACTCCACCGTGGGACATGGGTCACATGGTACAGTCTCGTTCCCATGTACAGCGGTCGCCTGGACCCTGGAAAAACGACCTCTTTTAAGGACATTGTGCTGTTCTCCTGTTGGCGTATCTAACCCAGGTTGATCGCTTGCACCCACCATATTCGTGTCAACGGCTGCGATATCTGTATTCCAAGCGTGTATTGCAGGTGCGCGCGATGATATTCCACCCTGAACAGTCAATGTGCCTAGTGGGGAATCCAGTTTGAACAAAGACCGATTGCTTTCGTTTTGTCGTATTGGTGCTTGTTCAAGGTCACATGTGAATGCCTATTTCCGTTTCCAGCAGTTCACATTGTTTGCTTTGCTGGACCTTTAGAGACCTTGACTTTTTTGTACCCCATCTTATCACAAATAGTTGGGACTGGATCGATCAATTCTGTCGTTTGTAGCCGCACATTTATTAATAAAACTTTCTAAACTCCATGTGCGGAATATGGTTCAACTTAAAAGGAAAATGTTTAGTTAATAATAGGTTCCCTAGACCCCACCTGGTGAATTTTCACCATTTTTGCCGAGGTAAAGTGAAGAGATCTATCCGATAAAGTTGGGAAGGATTGTGAGGTTATTTGCGTACAGTAAGAGAGAAACGAAAAGAAAATGACCCCCGCCCCTCCCGAAATGAAGTTTAAGAGGGAATGAGAATTTGCCGATGCAAAAATTGAATTGCGTCTTACATTAGGCACAATTGACAATGACATTGAACACATTAAGTTCGAGGCCGCAATCAGAAAGTCGGTTAACGGGGTTACCGAGATCAAGGTAACCATAATTATCAGCATAATCGAACGAAATTAAACAAACATTTTCGGACCCTTCATCTAAGGAGAAAGCTATGGAATGAACAACGTGAAAGATAACATCCGGAGTGGAATGCGAAGATTTGTAAGCGGATTGAAGACGGTCTCGTGCATCAAAGAAAAGAGAGGACTTTCAACTGTTAGCGTGAAAGTAATCGACGAGCGTTTCTTGTAAATGGGCAGAAATCGGGGAACCTTTCAGAGGGCGTGCACAAAGTGAACATCTCATCACGAGGTACGACAACCTGTTCGCCACACTTCCTACAGTACAGCGGCGAATGAAGTAGGGTCTTGCGCCTCCATGATCGGTATATCAATCCGGTAGTGTAAAAACCCTATGGAACAAGAGAAGCAACTGCCTGCAAGTATTTTTCATAATAAAACATTGACTTTGGATGGGTGTTGAGTGACGAATTGACAACTTAACTCTTCTACATCGAGGCGACTTCTGTTGTGTACCACCGAGTGCTTCACTACTGACCACATCTCGACAGTTTTTGTTCCCAAAATATTTTCAATATGCATCCAACTGGGACACCGTCTCTCCTTCTTGGCTGAAAGTAGAAGTTTGCTCGTGACAGTGACAGAGACCTTTGCTTTTCATCTAAGGTAATGGGAATCTTTCGGTACGAATGTATAAAGTCTCAAACGGGCAAAATAGATCAAAGCAAAAATTAGGATTATGCGTAAGGTTTTCATGTATGAAAAAGTTTTCATTTTCGGTGAAGGAAGCCATGCCATCAAGGCTAGTGACGTAATCCGATGAATGGTATCTCTCGTTTATGGTTCTGGAGACCAGGAATAGTAGATGATGACTATAATCACCATAAATGTCCTGGTGTAAGTAAATCCTACAATGCATCAAGTTGCAGACCCGGGCACGGTTTTCACCAGGAAACCAAATCATTTAAGGGGTTGTTTACGAAGAGATCATCAGACTGGAAATCGAGTGGGATGGGAGAAATTTACATGACTGATGCTGTTCTGTCAAAACGATTACAATCATTGGTCTAAACGGGACACAAACAATGGAAAAAGAATGAGCGACAAAAAATACAATAGCAGAGGCACCCGCGATATAAATGCTGGCCAGTATGATATGATGAAATCCAGTGCGGAATCAAAAATACCATGTCCATTAGTAAAACTGACAAAACTGACTACTCCATCACCTTCGGTTTGAATGCTCTTTTGCGATAACCTCGGAATCCATCAAGATGAACGATTTCATTTTCGTCAAACCAAGGTGACACCTTTATTGATAGTAGAAAATAGAACGTTTTTGGATGATGAAGTTTTCGTGCGCTTTCTCGCACAGCGATCACTTTAGTACATAATCACGACGGTTTATCATGGCTAAACAAGTTAGCTACGAGTAAATAGAGTCGCACGATGAAGAGGTAATCATGCTTCGTGTTTTGAATCGGTCAATATGGAGACAAGTGGAGATTTGGTCTATTAAAACAAGTCTAGAATCTAAATTCGAAGAATACCTGATTGGAAAAAGAACAACAAATTCGAGCCACATATAACATAGGACAAGCACGAAATCGTTTAGGAGCCAGAGAGATGCTAATCAAATGCGATGTTGCAGCTGATATTGATCTACAAGAACTGTATCATTTTGCCACATTGATCAAATGTTCCATAGAAAATGGTTTTAAAAAATTGCAGATTTCAGTTTTTTCAGATTTCAAACGATCAGAAAATAATTTGAGCCATCTGTCCGATTGAATTGTTCTCGTGATTCATTCGGTCTTGTGCTATTTTGAGCGCTTTAAGGTAAGCAAACGAAAAGACTATGTAATGAACAGTGTTTATCTGTTGACACTTGAACACAAAGCCGGAATAAGATTTTGGTATATTTTAATTATTTCCGCTGAAATTTAAAGTTTAACGAGTATTTGTATAATGAATAGTATATGCATGACTGGACAAATTGTCCTAGAAGCACACGACCGGTTTCGTGACCCTTGCCTCTCATCAACTATTTGTATCCGACAGTGGCCTGGTAATTCTGGTCATACTCCCGATGTGAATTATGCAACGCAAATCTCACTTGGAGCTCGGGGGTGCATTCGAGACGAACAAGCCGCGAAAAATGATTTCGATGATTGTGTTTTAGATGTTGTGAGTTCGATGCGTCTAATCTCAGCCAACTTGATGCAAGGGCCGATTTTTAGTGATTTTGTAGTGAGTAATATATGAATGACTGGATGAAAGATAATTTCAAATTAATTCTCCCATATTTATTTAGCCTTCACCTATTTTTAACCTTGGTATCAATTTTTGCACTGAGTAGCACAAAAACACGTTCCGATAACCGGAGTCTACGTTCATCCGTTTGTCCTGAGGATGGGATCACAGTCCAACCACGAATAATTGACCCCAGTTTCCCGCGCTATCGGACCACATCACAATCTCACTAAAAAATAATCCAACCCGGGCTTGTCGTGCGGTTCAAAGTGTCGAATCGTGAGCGATCAGGGTCACAATGCATTACATTAGTTGACTGCACTCCAATCCACTGTGGAAATCTAAACGCATGATTTGTTGACCGGATAAATTTACCGGACGGTTGTGTAGACGTGCTTTTGTGCTGCACAGGGGACGATTGAATATACCAAGACCGAAAATGACACCCGGATGCGGCCTGGAAGACGACGAACGACGGTGAAATAAACATGCGAAACACTGCTTTCAGTGCCGTTCACAACACTCACAAATTGCAATCCGAGTCCATGTTTGAAGTAGTTCAAGTAGTTAGTTAAGTCCGATGACAAGTAAATGACAAGGGGAACAATTCAGTGAAACCATTTTAGACATGATGAAAATGGTACAGATATTCGCTGAAACGTGAAATACACGGGTAAAAAGTGTATGTGGATCTCGTGGTTTTCCGGTTCAGACACGCGAAGTATTTCGTTTTGACAACTGGCCTGTCGTAACTGTACGAAGCACCAAAGTGACCGTGTACAGTTGAACGCGTATATAATGGAACTCTGATAGTAACATTAAAAAGTAGAGGTGAGAAATCGTTGGTCTGGTTAGTGTATCAGAAGGACAAGTAACGTGAAACTGTTCTTCGTAACAATGCTAGACGATAGATTAATTTTTTCAAGTCAAGTCAAATCAGTAGTACCTTCATGTTCTCGAATGGGTGAATTTTCAGTATTTCACATCATATTTTTGGATGCAAATTTACAAAATGAAACTGCAAGCAGTATATGTCGTAAAACCACTGGAGGAGCACGCACGCATTCACAAATCTAACAATCAACTTGTTGGAAAAAGAGAGCATTTCTAAGCCAAGTGAGAAACATGAAAGCTTTCTAACACTACAGAATGTGTTCTGACCGTGATTTGTAGAAAGAATAGGAAACTTATTTGTGGGGGCTGAATATGGTTTCATCGGCCAATAGGGAAAACTTTTAGAGGCATTCAGGGAGAAGTAGCGGGACATAGAACAACCCAAACAATACCGTTAAGCTGCCTTTGGATTTCTGAATTCTCTTCGGGAATGGGTGCTTTGCATCCTAAAACAATATCATTTGCATATTTATAGCCAATGAATGCAGAAGGAATGGGAAATTGTTCGAAATATAGAAAAAACAAAAACGAAAAAATTATACCTTGCAGAACATATAAATCAACAGGGCGAGTAAATTTCTTACAGTAGAGGCACGTGAATTGCCTTCTATCCGTGAAATAATCGCGGATCAATCTCCCAGTGTTTGGATTGCCGCCACTTTCAGCAATCAGGCTGAGCAATACCGATCAATCAAGACTGCCGAGTGCGTTTGTGTTGTCTATGAACACCATTATGACGGTCTTACACTTCTTTTCTAGAGCCGAAAGTATTAAATGAGCAAGGTAGTCAACGGCATCAAGTGTTGAGCGCGAAAACCGATATGCAACTTCGTTTATGTCGTCTTCGGCAGACTCAGTGACAACCCAGGGTAGCAAGCATCTTACATGATTTGA
>UZAN01041422.1:40459-59038 GCA_900618425.1 Echinostoma caproni | reverse complement strand
GTTACTATCAAATTGGTCCTCAGGTTGTGTGTTCGAATTCCAAATGACCATGTGCCTCGAATCTGTACGTCGACTTGCAGCCTTCGATTGACTTCAGTACCGTTCACAAGAGTAGATTGTACCGTTTTTCATCTGATGAACACAAATTAAAAAGTGTGGAATGATTGTGGCGTAGAATGCGGATTTTGGTCTTGGTCTTCGAGATTCAAACAACACTTTCAGCTGGGAGAACACGCTAACATCAAGATTTAAGATCAACACGAGCCGAGCAGGATTACAACTTTCAGTAAAACCGTTTATAAGCGATGAGCGATCATCTATCATTTCCATTGGAGCTCTTTTATCTCTTCATGCACTTTCTATTTTCAGGATAGCGACAATGACGGTATCCTGAACGAATGGGATGATGACGATGATAACGATGGTATTCCAGGTTNGGTTAGTCTACGGAAAATCGCACAAAATATTTTCAAGTAAAGCTTTCGTTTGTAGCCAGATAATTTTAACATTTACTCGAAATAGAAAACGTTCCTCCATCGTATATCATTCAACTCTACAGTTTTGATTCAGTCATGATGCATGTTTTAGTGACCTTGAATTCACTGAACCTAAAAACTTACTCGAAAATATTAAATATGCAAAGCAAAAATTGATCGCTGTGAATGGCAAGCATTTCGTTACAGTATTTTTGGTTATCATCAGGTCATAAACTGGTTATAATAAACGCCTATTCGGTGAGGTTGGACAGTATCACCAGTAAAATGAGAACAATTTCTACAAAACGACGTGAATTGAACATCACGGTTCGAATTGCTGCATTGAACTATTTGATATAAGTGGATAAATTGGGCCAGATACGCCAGCTAGCAGCAGTTAATTCAATCACAAACAAAATTAGCACAAACACTTGTGTGCACCGATTCAGTCCAGGCAAGACAATCCTGTGCATGCGAAAACCATTAGTCTTCCATATTCACCGAACCAGTTGCCAATTTATCATGGCCGAAATGATGTTGACCTTTCATGCAGTCGATAGGAAGATTGCTGAAGTGAATACTAAGCAGTGATAAAATCTTCGATATTGTACGTAAAGTTGGGAAGAAGAGGATTTAACGAGTTTGTAGTATTCTTCAATGCTCAAGCTGGATTGGAAATAAAATGTTTACATCGCACCACACACAATGGCCTTTTTCGGATGATCTTTTGTTTTGGAAAAAATAACAGTTTGCGTAATCACAGGTGGTGCGAGCAACAGTGCATTTTACAGGTTACTCTGAAAGATCGGACATCATTTTTGCATGACAGTTTGGACCTAGGATCGATAGGTCCGTGCATCTCGTTGATGTCCAACCCTTCATCATGATCAGTGCGGGTATTTTACTTCGAAAGAACGATGCTGTCAAAAACTTCCACTCCCAAACGTGATTGAAACTTTCTGTGACTATACGCAAAACATGACTGTATCAAGTTCCAATTGTTTATTTTTCTGGGTAGGTCATTGAACATTAAATTGATGATTAACTGGTTTACACTTACCCTTACACTTTGGAACTCTTTCCAAAGCACACTAGGATAGGCATTTATTTCAGGTTACTAACAGCTTTCAGGTCTAATCCAGCAAACTGAAGACATCGAAGTCGTCAATCTCAAACAAGATCTCAATAAATATCACATACTTTGAGGAATAGCTGCAATCGAAATGGCGAAAACATATGTTGTTTCCCATATAGAAAGTTACATTTTTAAGTTAGTTCTTTTAGCCGCGCAAATCAATCAAAAATACTTTGATTATAGATTAGGTGATTTAATTCGCCCTGCCCCCTGCTCCAGCTCGCCAATCTGATACAATCGATTAGGAAACCTTTCTTATTAGAGTGGTAACCGTTTATTGATGACATGGAGAGATAAACCATTTATTTACACGAATAAGGCTTGTTCAATCTTAATTGCATTAGCATTCAGCTTTAAAATGAAATCGGTCTTTGTAATGGGCATTCAATGAAACAATTCAGTTCTGTTTTGTAACTTGACTTTGTCCCGAATCCCCAATTGCCCCTCAACTCTATACGTTCATGTGTGCATATTTTTATATGGACAAATATAAATTATCGTTCAGTAATTGATGTGGATTTGGGTGTATAAAATTTGCTCTGTACACTAATCGTTCCGGGTGACCAAACGGGAGCATCTTCATATAATTGATATTATTTGCGCATTACAATATCAGCTCATTCCATTTACAGGATTGGGTAGGAAAAGAATGAGTATCTAACGGATGATAAGCCTGTACAACTATGTTCAGTGATCAACTTGTAAAATACCTGCTGATACCGATAAAGATGGTTGCTATCTTTGGCATACCGAGAGTTATGCGCTGTTGCCCAACCCGAATTTCCTACCACACATCATATTCATTCTGTCAGCTGGATCTAGTCTGTTCCCGTGTGAGATAAATTCATACTGCTGTTCGTTCGCAGTTTCGACAGACATGTTACTGATGAAGAATAGTAGCCATCGTTTGTAGTGTAATGCATCCACCGTTGCAGATTTTACTGTAGTCACACACTCTAGAAGCGAAGTAATCCATCGAGAAGTTTAGTACGAAATGCTTATCCCAACATGAGGAAAGTGATATTTATCACCCACGGTGCACAGATGTAAATATAAACATTATCCTCCCACTCTTCAACTAGTGAAATCGGTCGACGAAAACACCCGGTTGGACTCCAGGTGAAAAATTTCAGGATACTACCCATAACTATTATGAAAAACGTCAACAACTGTTAAATGTTGATTTCGCAAATCGTTCGTTTTCGGTCCAGATATTCGATAGCAGCTTTTTGTTTTGATGACTCACACTTGAAAACACAAAATTAAGAAACTTGTTCACAGTTGATTTAAGCTGAACTGATTCATTTGCACGTGGAAGCAACGGCAAAGAAACCGATTCACACTAGTTCTGTGACACCCCATGGACGTTGCGAAAATGGAATCCTAAATAAGAATGTTTGTAGCCCACCCCGTCGCCTTGGAAGGGTGCAGCGTGAGGATTTCCGTGTTGGGGGGTTTGCTGATTTCCAGCTCGGTCAACTGTTCAACATGAACAAGCCTGGGATTTGTTTGCCTCCTGAACCGAATGAATCAAGTGATCAGACAGTGCGATGACCAACCCGCATGCGTTATGCCCCAGATGGACTGAAGATTGTGGATACATCGTGTTCACACACGCGAAAACAAAAAACCCAACATTTCAGCAATTCGGTCCGAAGTTTTAGGCTATTGATGACAAAAATAAATAGTGCAGTGTATCCGTAAATAATATCCAAATATAGCTAACCCCATTGTTGTAAAAGACTTTGAAAACATTTGGCTATAAATTCAAATCGGAATGATATCTCTTGTTTTCTGGTTTACAATACCAACTGTAATATGCCCCTTTCCGGAAGCCATCAATTAAGAAGCATCTAGTATTAAGATGAATGACAAAGGTCGTTCCATGATACGTATTTTTAACCTTGGCATCAACGTGCGACTTCTCTCATACGGATGCTATTCTGACAGCTTTTGATAAACTGTAATCCCATCCCTGAATGGTATGAGTGTACCGTTTGTGTTATGAGCATTTCTGCACACATCACCCAATGGCGTATGGTAACACGGTTCGCTAGCATGTACTGAAGCATTTTACGCTCCCACATCCTAAACGGGCATCTATTCCGCTCTGGCTATTGGCTGTTGTCATATGACAACAAAAATATTTTCTTGCATCTCTTTAGACAAAGAAGATGAGGATTCTAACGGAGATGGAATTCCTGACCACCTGGACGATGACGATGATAACGACGGAATCCCAGATCACCAGGATCCGGACTCAATGTCCTTCCTGTTGTACAAACACAAGCGTTTCCTAGAGGCCATTCCCGGTAAGTTACGGGGTACCCGAGCTGCCTGTGATACGACGTGAGCGAATCCCGTCACTATCGAAATCACAAGTTGCATTTCTGTCATTCTATTGAGTGTATTGAGGTGATAAAGTAAAAAATACCTTCTTAACGAAAGTTGAAGCAACCGAGTAAATATCTACTATGGTTTACCTTATTTTGTTTGGCAGATCACCTAAGTAAGCTACCTTTTATTTGCCAAACCAACATGATTTCAACGAAAAACCTAGCTTTTAAAGTTCTCAAAGGTAGATTCCTCCAGAATTTAAGGAAAAGCTGCAGTGGTAGTCAGCTTGCATGCCAACCGATGGAGTCCATATGCCTCTATATGTTTGGTGGATGTGATCAAAATGTGAAAGCATCAGTGCTATTGGTGTGGTCTCGCACATCAGCTGATAGAGTTTGCGCTGTACAAATGAGTAGGCGTAGTCTATCTGTGGATCTGAGTCCCACCGAGGATACTAGTCTTTTCACAATTCAAAAATATGATTGTTTATTTGGTTGTCTGAAAAAAAGTAAATTGTGTTGAACACCTGTCACCATTTGTTTTGTTTTATTTTGAAGGCTGCATCGGTATCACATTTTGATTGATGTCCAACGTCTAACCGATACCACAATGGCCACGAAAGTAAATTGTCAAATGCTTGGTCACAGCATAACAATAAATGACACAGTTGTAAATTATTGACTGGAGAATTTCAAAGTATTAACCAAATCCCATAATCCCCTAAATGAAATGTTTTAGAACGCAATTTCCACAATGGTGCTTTGAATCTCCCACTAGATGATTCTTCATGGAATACTATTGCATATGAGTTCCGATTGATTGGCGATTTAATTTTAAATGAATCATCCGCAGATGACGGAAAAGATACCGTGATGTGTAACCAAATACAAGTTGGTCACAGAACGTATCCGAAATACAATTAGCACAGTATTTTGCTTACTAAACCCAAGTGCAGAATACCCAATGCGAGTCCATGGCTGCTGCTGAAAGCACCGGACGTCATGGTAGACAGAGTAGGAAAAAGAAGAGACGATATGATGAGGATAACTCTTTGTTCTCCCTATCTGCTTCAGCGCATTCATTTTCATAGATTAGCTTAAGGTGGATTTTGCTCCTACAACTTCTTACTGATTTATCCCCCTTACATACGTACCGGGTGTATCAATTTTGCGACAAAAAATGGTTGTTGATCCAATGGATGGTGTTTCTTCACTACGCCCCCCCACCCCTCCCCATTCGCATTTGATTCAGTGTGACTTGATTTGTATGAGGTTTTGCTAAAATTAACGGGTTTTATTTATTTTCACATATATTTTGTTGGACAACGAGACATTCCACGCAGTACAAATATGGAATAACAAACTGCGCATGCGCTCAGTAAGAACTGCTTTAATCAACTAAAAAATCCCATTTGGTGTTTAACAAAGTCACTGGTCTTGGGAAAACGGTTCCGTACTCAAATGATTTTGTGTAGGTGATTATAAAACACTCGAACAGTTTCTTCATAACTCACATATATCAGATCGTTAGATAAAGTGCAAACAGGTGAAGATCCAAAACGACTGGTTACTATAAAAACCCAGGTTATATCTAAGTCAAATTGTCAGATATTTTTTAAACAAGTTGTATCTTATCGCAATACCTTGATCAAACGGTCGATCCTTTTTGGTTTAAACAAACTGACACCATGTAGTTTAAAAGGAATAGAGAATATGGAACAAACGGATACAAGCAGAAGACTGCCAAATCACAAGCACTGATGATGTCACCTCGACTGGTGATGAAACGTTTGTAAACAAATTGTCAAGCTCGGCGAATAGAATACAGTTTGCTTTAGAGTCCAGTTTCATGAACATAGATTGATTCTACTGTAATGAATATCATACGCCCGGGGCCATTCATTCAATAAACGCATTTTATCGGTTTGAAGGAAACATCAACGAATGAAAATCGATTGGGACAAATGAAGCCGATTGGTTTGTGGGTCTACATACTGATTGCTACCAATTCATGCCTGAATTCGAGAGAAAGCGATCCATCGATTAGGGAAATACATAATTCAATGAGACAAACTGTGCTTTGAACAATTTATTAGTTGACTTATTTTCTAAATATTCATCCCAGTTGTCGTGGTTGAGAATAATTGATTTTGGTAGATTCATACTAGAAAAATCAGGGCAGTGAACGGTTGAAGAGTATTTCAGGGATTTATTTGAGTTTCGACCTGAATGTTTTCATTCGAATCAACCGTCTGTCATTTTGCGCTTTCCGCTCCAGGACCATTTCCTACCAGTTGATCGATTCGACTGTTTCGTCTCGTACAATCGAAACTCAGTGAAAACGGAACGCTTGGTTTGGCATGTGCATCTGACACTGTCTTGTGTTTACTTTGGTCCAACCGAGCTGAGCACAGCTTAGAGATGGATTGTTCACGTGGGAATTGATACTCACCAAACCGCTCTGCTTGTCATTTTCATGACAGATGGATAGTGGAGATAAAATCTCAGTGAATAGGGATAACATGGTATCCAGAAAAATACTTGAACTGATCAATACACCGCTCTTTAGGCTCTCAAGTTGGTGAATTATTGTGCAAAATGATACTAAACGTTAACTGCAAAAAATCATTTATTTTCATAAAATGAATGCTGAATCCATTTGTAAAACGACTTAAAATGCTTTATATATCAGTCGACTGGATCAACTGTTTAGTAATGGAGTTCATCTCGATCACAATGGATATACGACTCACTGGGATAAATTCTGAAAGATTTGAAACCCATTTAAATGTCCCCAAAGCATCTTGATTTTTCCAGTGATATTACTAGTGTGCGTTTAATATCGTTCTCGTTGATCTTAACCATCTTCTTCAAGTTGACCTTGGTGAATGTAATCCCACGTATTCCGTACACATAAACCAAAGCACTACCATTGTGGTACGTAATACTAGAAACCAGATTCCAAATCAATTTCATTCCGGTCACCTCAGGAAGTGAAAGCTCCCCACGGGCTCGATGACAATGTTAAGCTATGCAGTTCGCGTGACNCGCCATGGGGGTCGAAACGAGTGGAAAGACTTTCTGATAGCCACCTTTAGCAACCGACTACTTCAGTGCTCTTCAGTAGTAAGCTTAGATGAAGTTCACCATTTTGAAGCTCACGTGGGTTTCTTGCATAGACTTCATCTCTCACGTATAAATACCTTTTTCGTCAGTAATATTTGTTGGGAAAAGGGTAGGATATCGTAATTCAAGCAAATTCATCTTGCATTCTGAATTTAGAAAGTCTGTTTGTCATGAATTTCCTGAGTTGCATCCATTGTTCAGAGAACAAGAAGAATCCGAATTAAATAATTGTATGGTTTTCGTTGCATAGGGAGTTCAAACTCATTTGGTGCTATCAACGATTAGTATCTATCCATTCCAGAGGAAGATTGTGCTAACGGGCTTTTATTCAGAAGTCAGGCAGTCTAGTACAACAATCGGGGAACTCTGATAAAGCCTACGTCTTTATACTCAGCGTAATCCGAGTCGATGGTAGCAAATAGCCTTTACAATGATGGCACTGACCTCCAGGTTTAGTTACTTTCCACATGTAGACCAAATTCAGTTGACATACAAAAGATACTGAGCAACAAAGTATTAAGAAAACTATAATAAGCATTTTGACAAATCATATTTTCCACATAAACTGTAAACATTCAATACAACACCCTCATTGGTAGCCGAGATTGTGCACTTAGTGTATGCCATGAAAAATGCTTGTTCAAAACACGCTCATCTGCGGCTTCATTCACTCGAGGTGTTTGCTCAGGTTTAGCTTCTTTTTTCATGAAATCAGAATTATGGAATTCTTACACTCTGGTCAGATTTTCGATTGCATGTCTTCTACTGTCACAAAATGTTTCTATCACTTTTTGGTTGACCTGCGCCTCCAACTCCGTGTCGTACATCGGTTACACAAACCAAATTTCCGGTCAACTACTTTTCTCAATGCCCTTCCGTTTTTTGGTGCATTGAAGAAGCAAAACCTTGTTCTTGCTTCTTCTGCGTGGCGACTCACTTCGATGTTCGTTTGTTTTATCTTTTCCTATCAGCAAGATGCAAACTTTCCTCAATAAAGTCTCCTCTATGTCCGTCTGTTTGCCGAGCTCGACAATTTGTTTGCGAATGTTTCATCACCAGCCCAATCGACAGCTTTCAATTTGTGGGCTAATACATTCACAAAAAGGTGAAACACAGACCTGTAGTTTAGTTCTCTGGTTGCTAGTGTGAGGGTATGTTCACCTCTGTTTTAAATTGGGACCGATGGCGATTGCTTATGAGTGCAACACGGTCAATCTACTGTTTGTGAATCAGCAGACCAAGGTTGAAGCGCATTGTCGGATAAAGCCCATCCCAGTTCTTCTCAAAGCAGTGAACGAATCTAAACCGATCATTATCTATAGAAACAGTTTTGCATGTCCTTGTGGAAATCTCACTTATTGTGCTAACACGATTCTTTGCTGTTTCAATCAGATCTTATGTTAACCGCTCCATGAATGAACTGGCTCATTCTTCTTGGCATGATTCAAAGCTGGAATCTGGAAATCTTGTCTGGCTGTATAGCCTTGCTGGCTTATTTCACTCTTGGGCTTCTGCTTTGTTTTTTTTGCTTTGCTCTCTTCAGCTCATTTCATTACTGAACGATATGATCCTCGCTTTCCCTGTTCCTGTTTCGCGTCATTATATTTTCGTGTTCACCATGCCACGCACATCACCAAATGCTGGTGGTAATCATGCAGATATGTTTTTGAGCCATGCTTTTTACTGTCTGATTTCACCATTGACTCCATTGAAGTGCAAAAGGGTGTAACTTTCACGTGCACCGGTTATCAACGGTTCATTTATCTTCTCTCTCTCCTTCCTATCTTGCTTGCACTTCCATCGAACTCATTATTTGCGTCATCATCATCGTGATCACCATTGTACGCCGTGTTCAGAACGCAATCGTCTGGACGGCATTCGCATATTTATGCCCGTTTTCCAAGCGAAATTCCCCGAAGGCTACGATCCGAGATCCGAAAACGCCGAATTGTTAACTGGTTATTGTCCAATTAGTTTCTGTCCCCCTCCTACCCCCACGAATTACACGTTTCAGCTTTTCCTTCCCCGTAGCTCTCACCGTCGCATGCTCGCACCTGGATTGCCTGTTAACATGTTGTTTCACTCCATCCCCACCTTGTTCCCAATGATTTTAGACCGTTTGGGACATTGACTTCATGCTAGCCGTTCTGTACGGGACCCGATTAGATCGGATCATGAACCCACAAGCATTGTTTAGCTTATTGTGTGCCAAATTGTCGAGTGTGACTGCAACAACTCCTTGATTCTATAGTTTGCTAAATCAACTTAGGGAAGTGCATGCCAATAGAAGTTTTTAATTGATTACAAAACAGTGACCAAACACTACTGGCGGTACTATTACTATAGTNCTATAGTCCGTAACGGGAAGGGAGTAAATTGGCAGTAGAACTAAAGCAATCCAATTATTTACAACGTCCGTTTTTCACCTCATACTGAAATGGGATGGGGGTTCTGGCGCACACATTTCTGATCTTTTCGATCATAATGTTGCAAGTGCACCACCACCACCACGTTTGAGGGAACCCAGTGCCAAATCTACCGAATCATCATCTGTCGAACAATGTGGATTAGGTCTTTTGAACATTCACGGACCGGTCGAGTTCCATGTTGTACAATCCTTGTTTTTCTTGTTTCTACCCATCGAGATACATGTATAGGAGCTCTCTTGATCCGCGTGCTTCATGGATCGTTTGTCCTTGGTGCCTCTGTGTCTTCGCCATGACACGGCTCTTGTGAACAATTTTCAGTTAAGATTTATACCTCAGTATTGATTTCGAAAATGAACGAACGAAGCATCAATGACAGTGGCGTACTATCCGTAAATCATATATTCACGACTCGGGTTTCCATGGGCCATAATAGCGCTTGCAATTGTGCATTTTCAGTGGTAACTGTTTCTAGCATGTAAGATAGACCCGCATCTCCCTGTGTTCATCCTTGACCTGAATGTGTGATCGAAAATCTACCAAACATCTATTTATCAGTGATTCTGGCTACACAAAGAAACTTCATGACTTGTAGAGTGACACTGATGATCGAAAATTCAACGTGTTTGTGATTCTATATGAAAAAAGCAACGCATGCATTATGAAAATAATGTATAAATCATATGTTCAGAGTTGTTCTCTAACCATTATCGTGCAAATACTCATCTATAACTGCAACGATGAAAACGTATTTGTAAGTTTTTCGTTAGCTTTCAGTGCATGATACAGCATCAGAGGAATACTAATCTGTGGTAGAAACAATGCTTGTTAGTTGATCAGATGAAATGAGCAGAATAAATCCACTTGGTAACATACTCATCAAGCTCCCTGTTTTTTTTTCTCGTCTTATTTTAAAACAAAATAATCGGAATCGGAACGATCGTACAGCCGAAATTGCCCGAAATGAAGCCAATCTTATGAACGTGGACTTGGGCGACCCGAACGATAAGGATTGTGATGGTATTCCAGATCATTTGGACAATGATATGGACAATGACGGGAAAATCGATCGAACCCAGGACTCCGATATGGATGGTATGCTGAATCACGTGGATGACGATGATGATAATGACGGTAGGTGTTTGTAATTTACAACTGCAAATCAAATCAGCTTGTCTGTTACAGAATCGCGGAAACCAGAAAATGGTAAAAAAACAGTACTATGCAATTTATTTTCGGAAAATAAATCCACCATATCTTCTCCTATGTGTACTAAAGTCGTAATGTAAAAAATCAGTTGTTTTCCGTTTGCGAGTCGTCGATATTATTAATATCCATTTTCTACGAAGGTAAGGTAAAAGTTAAAAATAACTCCTTCTTGTACTTAGGCAGAATCCAAACGGCGTAGACCAAAAGTAGTTTAAGGTATATACTTTCTGGATTTTATCGTGTACAGAGCAAGATGAAGCATGAAATCAAAAATTAGGAAGAACCTTAGAGCTGTTTCAATCTGATTATGTCTCGTCAGCAGCGCGAATCCATTGACTTAACTGAGGAATACACTCGGAACCTCACTAGTAGAACGTGAATATGCCACTAAGCGCATAAAATATGTTTATTCATGTGTCAATGACCAGGTGGTCAAGGTCAGGGGTCTGCCTTGCGTCGTGCACTAACATCATCGATCGACTCTCACATCGCAGATATCGGACATTGAATTAAAATATACGTATAATGCTTGTTTTCTTCACACAAAAGTCCCGGCAGCACCAATTTGTAGAAGTGACTGCTTCGAAGTCATGCATACCTGGACGGTGCGAATAGGTGTTCTTTGCAACGCATGCTTTGACCTGTTCGAACTGTGGACAATTTCCTCAACAGCAGCTCATCTCTGTGTTTCGACTTTGGTGGGTATATGAGGGGATATGGTTTTTTTCGGAAATGCGTATAACATTCAGTTGCCGCGTTTTCTGTTCAAATTAATCTACAGAAGTTGTTGTCTCGAGGAGTTTGCTTTTGTGCAAAATCATTGGGTCAGATAGCTGATACGGAAGTTAATCAACGGATTGCCTTCGGAAACATTTCATAATAATGCATTTATAGTTTCTGAAACTCTCATGAAAACATTCTCCATGTTATCTGCTGATGAGGTCTTTTAACCAGTCACTTCCGTCCAAAGACCTTTTCTTAAATCTAGTGACTCTCAACCGACGCCAGGGAACAATGTGTTGAATTATTACATATCGCGTACATTTATTGTGGAGAGGCGACCGTTCTTCAATACCGGATATGTTGACAAGTGATTTCTAATTAAATAAAAGTTGCAGTGATCAGGGGAAAGGGAAACTGCATATTACAAAGACAACTGTAAACATTTAACAAATCCCCTACATTTATTTTAATGGTGTGAATTGTGTACAGCACGGTAGTGTGATCTGAGTTGCTTCTTGAGTTTGCATCATTGCTCCTCTGCTAATGAAAACTCTCTCTATTCACACAGCATTCTTTCTATAGACTTATTCACTTGACTCGCTTGTATTCGGTTTTCGTATTATGATTAGTTCTTAAATGAAATGAGGGTGGGCATGAAGGGTGATCGTTTCGACTGTTGGTAACATTCGAAAATTGACCTCTTTGAAAAATTTGAAACGCTGGGGTCCCTTTTGGCCATCGTATTAGGGCAGAAAGAAGACGTGCGTCGCGAGATGTTAAAATTTCGTTTGATCTCCTCAATTGTTGACGTAAAAACTTCCTTTGACCGAACAGAAAGAACAGGAAGTCGCACGCACATTGACTGCCTCACCGGACCCAATTAAATATTTCCCAATTGACGTAGCTCCGGTTCATGCCAAGCACTGATTAAACCGGCTAAGGTAAAGCTCTTTGATCTCGTCCAATCAACGATAAAAGTATTACACCTACCTAGTCTCTTGAGTTATCCACGCTACCACATGCACCATCATCACCATTTTGGGAAATCTAGGCAG
This sequence comes from Echinostoma caproni, assembly GCA_900618425.1. Lineage (NCBI taxonomy): Eukaryota > Metazoa > Platyhelminthes > Trematoda > Plagiorchiida > Echinostomatidae > Echinostoma > Echinostoma caproni. The sequence goes on along the minus strand of UZAN01041422.1, from coordinate 46,552 downwards.
CAACCTAATGGAAAACCGAAATGCTATATTCCGTCATCTGATCTTTTATTTAAAAATATGTGAAAACCATTTTCAGTGTGACACTCTCATGAACTTCATGCACCCAACTCGTTTGTAAAACGTGCACGCAAAGTATCCCAAGATGTACTTTAACATGGCAGCTGGCAACTTCGGTGAGTCAGCGATCGAACGACTACGGTTAAGTGACACCTTGGTGACAATGATCATAAGCCCAAATCCTTCCAAATGATCTTGAATTGACAAACACATCCAAGTTGGTCACGAAAAATTCCATTTTTAAAGTCTCTTTGAGCGCTTGATGATGAATATTTATGTTTGACTACCTACTCATCACAGAGTCCTTCGTCGACACATAGTAAAACAAAAACTTGTGAGTAGAACTATAAAAATGAGTAATGCATACACTTCTGTTTTTCAGGCATCCCCGATCATTTGGATCCCGACGCCAATGGTGACGGTATCCCGGATTGCCGTAGAGATGATGATTTGCACTACAAACTGGTTCGTTCTCCATCTGGGTTGATCAAAAAGGTTTTGCGCATACGCAAACCTACTCAGGAAGAACAGCATTTGACATTTATGGTAAACGAGGCCAAGAGAAAATTGATCAAGGTACGTGCCATGATGAACAGCCCCCCACCGAGGAGACCATTGCAAACTGTGCCGGTAACGACGCCTTCCCCACCGCAAGCGGAAGAAGATGCGGAAGAGCAGGAGGAGGAGCTGGACGAGGAGCCATTGATCCAAGTACAACCAAACCATCCGAAAGTTGCTGCAGCGGCAAAGAAAGCCGCTGCAAAACAAGCGGTTCCGCCAAAAGCAAAACCGAAACAGCCGATTCAAAATCGCAAACTAGCAGNCTGATGACAACGATGATGAAGAAACCGGAGAAGAAGAGGACGACGACAGCGATGACACCGATTCAGCTTTCAAAGACGGTGATGAAACGAACAGTATGGAACAAGTCAGGGGCTCCCGAGGAGGGTCGTTTTTTCTTGGTGCCGATGCGGCAGAAGTTCCTACTATAAAGAAGCCAGTGCCGGTCAAGGCAAAAAAGGAAGCCGAGGTAAAGCAGACAAAAAACAGTGCAGCTGATGAAACTCCGAAGGTCAGCCTTAAAACGCCACTTTGTTTATGTATACTGCGTCTGTTTTGTGTTCTTGTAAAGGTGTCTGGTATCAGAACGAAGGTGCGAAACTGAGCCATCCACAGTGAAGAATTGTGAGTAACACTGAAATCGGTGGTGGTAGAAATTGATTGATTTAGCTTGAACAAGTTACCTGTCCATCTAGCGGAGTGTGAGCAATTTCAACCTATATGTTTGAGATAATTTTTCCCCAAAGGATGTTTAACTGCAGATATTGGAGAAATGAACCTTACAGACTGCATGTTGTTCACTTCCGAATAAAGTACACCCTCGACCAGATAACAAACGTGTCACTCTCAAATGCCAGGTTGCGGACACAGTTTAGTTCACCACTTAAGTTATACAAATGCTTCTGTGTCCACGCCTGAACACGGACTAATTGTCGTAAAGAACTCCGCTAAAATGTACAGTGTCATGAATGTGTTATCATTGATTCAAAGAAAAGCTACTGAGTGGGTTTATCCTTTGGTACGCAGACAAGCATAGGCCAGAAATTAGCTCAATTCAGCAAAGCGAATATCAATGCGTAGTCAGGTTAGTGAGACAGGTTGACCACTGCTGTTTGCCGTTCTGTCCTTGGTCACTTCTATTGGAAGTCGAGGGTACAATTGTTTACTCTTATTGTCAGAACTCAACTGAAATGAAGGGAATACGCGAGAAACGGTCGCGAGTATTAAACAGCAAATCAAGATTCCTTGTTTGCAGGTGAAATATAGACGAAATTTCTCAAAAATATGTAAGCTTCCTAATGCCTATTATGATATTGTTCAACCAGTGTCCGAACGAACGTCATTGTGAACGCTTAACACAGCGGTGGCTAGCCCAGTAATACAACCGGGCCAGACGAAGTTGTTCGACAAGTTGTTGAACATCCACAGTATAACACACAACAAGTGACCCGGGTAATAACGCGTGAGCCGTGGGTCAGTTGTTCATGTTTTGAACGAAGCCGGCTTTCAATAGTCTGCCACGGCTCAGATGCAGCATTAGAATTAGCGATCTCTCCAGGAGTGAAATCCATATCCAAGACCATCAAGAGTGCCTGGTGCCTCTGAACAAACAAATGAGCTAATCCAAGGTAGTACAAGGAAGTACACCTATTTCATCACAAGGGAGTTCGGGATATTTTACTGACAACAATACATTTTGAACTCTTTTCTTTGAGCTATTGTATTAAGATCTTGTACTTTTCTATCAAAGAAGTGTACTACAATTATTCCCCATGACGGCCTGGAAGCAGACGCACCAACTCACTTAAGTTCTCCAATTAGGATGTGCTCGATTTCCAGAGATGCGGATCAACATAGGCTTATTCTTCTGGCCGAATAAACTGTTCTGCGCATTTTCACGTTCCAAGCGGTCTGCTTCTCGCTGTCGGAATAAGGTGGTTGAATTCTTCACCCGCTCCCCGAGCACTCAGGACTGACGCGTTTAGACATAATAAATGTGATTTGTCATCTTCCATTTGGTCGATCTTGCAATGGCTGACATCATTGGCTTGTTTTTGCACGAGCAGCGTTAAGTCAACGCAAAGCAGCCTGCTCGACTCACCACAGACACAAACGAATCAGGAGGGTGTGTGAACGGGCTTGTGAGTTATGATCACCCATTACCATTGGTCCCAGTTTCCTCGGCTAAAAGTACGAACGAACCGCAGCTGAGAATGCTATTCTCAACAGTGTTTTCGGCTTAGTGAGTTACATGGTATATCTAACCGACCAAAACTTTTCGCTCTCCCTAAAGAACATCGAGATGCAACCAGGTCACCTGCTTTTCGTACACAGTTGACCTTCATTCACATACATGAACTATACTGACGTATGTCAATGGACATACATCCACAAGCAGTAATAACGAACCGTTCTATATCCGCATGCTTTCAGTTTCGATCGAATGTGACAGAGCAATCTGCTAAATAATAGGCGGTTAGTATGTGGATGAGTGGGGCGTTCTCTGTTTGCAAATCAAAGCGTTAGACGAACCAGAATATACAGCTCCTAGGTAGAGTTCAATCCAACACCAGTTTGTACAACAAGTAACCATGCTCATTCGTGCGGTGGCTTTGATTGCTCTGTCATGGCTACCCATTTAGATGAAGGAGTAAAGGGAAGATTATAATCTTCAATTAGTGTCAGAATGAGAATAGAGAGGTCATGGCAACTAAGATTGCAAGTCCCCTAGGTAGTGAGGCCTGATCGGATTTGATCGCGCTCCGGTGATTGTGTAGAAGCGTCTGACCGATTCACTCATTCAAAAGCAGTCAGTCAGAGCTCTGAGTCTACCATGGCCGTGTTCGCTGAAGTCACTTAGCCCCAGTCACAAGCCAGTGTCAAATCATTTATACATTTGATTTACTCAACAATACAAATGACATTTACAGAATGATTTGAAACCTCATACATTATCTGTGTTAATATACTACATGACATAAACGTGATCGAACGTTTTGCGTTTTCCTGACTCACAATATATTATGATCTATAAAAAAATGCTTTATTTGAATAGAGCATGGAGCACTGAAAGCGTGCTTGCTTGCCAATTTGATTTATTAATATAGGCTACTCGGAAACGAGAAGTAGACGATTAGTAACCAAGGGTTTTCAAATCTTTCGAAGATCTTCACAGTAAACATGGTGATATATATACCCCATACGTCTGACGCCAGACTGTGTGGCAAACAAACCATGGTGCAAAAATCTTTATAAAAAAAGAAAAGCGTTCCCTACTTTGACTCAAAACTTCGATCAGCTATCTTACCAGAATAATGTTCTAAATGAATCAGGTTCAGGATGGAAGGTAAGCCATGCGATATTATTTTCTCAGCCGCACCAATCCGTATTCAAGTATCATATATGTTGGTAAGGAGACTATTATATGTGGAAAAAATTGTAGACAAGATGACCATGCTTGCTACCGTTGTTTGTTTTAGTCACCGAAGAAACCAAAGGCAGTCGTGGCACAACCATCACTAACCAAAAAGATGGCGTCAAAAAACGCACAAACGTGCAAAGCCGACTCGTGCACCGATTCTGTCAAACCGAAACAAGCCCCAATTAAAACTCCAGTGAAACCAAAGCCAAATAAACCAGCTCCATCAAAACCGGTCAAATTGGCACCAAAAGCGGTGCTATCAAAAAAAGCTGCTGTGATTACTGATTACGCAGAAGACGAGGATGGAGACGGTATTCCGGACTACTTGGAGGGTGATTCGGACGGAGACGGTATTCCAGACTATATGGAAGACGAGGATGGGGACGGAATCGCAGACTATTTGGAGGACGAGGACGGAGACGGTGTGCCGGACTATTTGGATGATGACTCAAGTTACCGACGTGGTAAGTTACAAATGGACTCAGATGGAGATGGTATTCCTGATCACTTAGAAGGGGACTCCGATGGTGATGGTATTCCTGATTATTTGGAGGATAGTGATGGTGATGGTATTCCAGATTATTTGGAAGATTCAGATGGAGACGGAATTCCAGACTATTTGGATGCGGATACGAAATCACAATTCATGCCGCAGAAGTTTCGAAAATTAGGACGCGGTCAACCGGATTATGACCTCGATCATGATGGAATTCCGGATTTTCTAGAAGGTGACTCAGACGGTGATGGTATACCGGACTACTTGGAGGACAGTGATGGTGATGGGATTCCTGACTATCTAGAAGACGAAGACGGAGATGGAGTGCCCGACTACTTAGATGAGGATGCAACTAGTCAATTTTCAGCCAAAAAAACTCGAACTTTGCGGAAGAGACAAAAAAACTCGAACTTTGCGGAAGAGAGCAAAATCGGGGGACTTGGACGGCGATGGTATTCCTGATTGTCTCGAAGGCGATTCGGATGGCGACGGTGTTCCGGATTACATGGAAGACACTGACGGTGATGGGATTCCAGATTACCTGGAAGATGAGGATGGTGATGGGATTCCAGACTATCTAGACGAGGATGCCACCAGTCAGTTCTCTGCTAAAAAGGTCCGCAAACTGAAAGCTAAGAGTAAAGTTGGTGATTTGGATGGTGACGGTATTCCTGATTATCTCGAAGGCGATTCAGATGGCGACGGTGTTCCGGATTACATGGAAGACACTGACGGTGATGGGATTCCAGATTACCTGGAAGATGAGGATGGTGATGGGATTCCAGACTATCTAGACGAGGATGCCACTAGTCAATTCTCCGCTAAGCGCATAAAAAACGTTAAAATGAAACTAAGCGATTCGGATGGTGATGGAATACCTGATCATTTAGAGGGTGACTCTGATGGTGATGGTATTCCTGACTACCAAGAAGACACTGACGGTGACGGTATTCCAGACTATTTGGAAGATTCTGATGGCGACGGAATTCCAGATTATATGGATGAAGATGCTGAGACTCAATTTTCACCTAAAATCTTCAAAAAGCTAGAAGAAATCAGACAGAAAGAAGATACTGACGGTGATGGAATTCCTGATTACCTGGAAGGTGACTCAGATGGTGACGGAATTCCTGACTATTTAGAAGATGCCGATGGCGATGGAATTCCTGATTATCTGGAAGATTCTGATGGTGATGGTATCCCAGATTATCTAGATGAAGATTCTGCGCTTAGTAAATCGAAATCGGTTTTTCGAATAGAAGACAAAAACAAGAATGGGATTCCCGATCACCTCGAGAGAGATTCTGACTACGACGGTACACCGGACTACTTGGAAGATACAGACAAGGATGGCATACCTGATTATCTGGAAGATTCAGACGGTGATGGAATCCCAGACTACATAGATGAGGACGCAAACACTCAATTTTCACCAAAAAAGATTCGAGGTCGGGCTCGCGGGAAAAAGTTTGCTGACGCCGATAAGGATGGGATCCCCGATCATTTGGAAGGAGATATGGATCGTAATGGAATTTTAGATTACTTGGAAGACTCTGAC
>UZAN01041422.1:10960-23600 GCA_900618425.1 Echinostoma caproni | reverse complement strand
TCACCCGATCGAACGCTTTGGAGAAGTCCAGGTAAACCACATCAACTGGATCACCGTTGTCTACTGCCTTTGTCCATTCACCGCGGGCCAGGAGCAGGTTGGTAATACATGATCTCTTTNATTTCTCTAAGTGTTCCATCAAGAAATCCGCCACGATGGATTCCATGACTTTGGATAAAACGGGTAGGAGTGTCACCGGGTGGTAGTTGGCAGAATCACTGCCGCTGCCGCCTTTGTAAATTGGAGAAATCATGCCTTGTTTCAACGACTGAGGCAGCGCGGTTGCGTCAAACATCCTTTGGAACAGAAAAGCTAGCGGCTAGGTTAGTTGATGAAAGAAGAACAGAACCAATCAAATAATTGACACGTAATTATGATTCACCGGATGATCACAACTACATCGAAGACAAGGATTGAGGGAGCTTTTGTACTGATGTAGGAAACAATAATATGCAGTGATATACTCGCTTTTTGCAATTTTGGGACATCCTGGAATGAAACCGAGACAGCTGTGGCCGAAGGAGTAAGCGTCCTCATCATAGGACTGGTTCGAATAAATCATTTTAGATCTCGGAGAAAAGTTGTATTTCGTAGGCTTGAGAACTTTAGTACATACTGTGGGGAGAAGACAATGGATCAGGGTATTTTCATCTTATTTACAAGACGCTTGTGTGATCAGTTAATTTTGATAATGACATGGTTTATTCCTCTGATTGAAATTAGCATGTAGTCCCATATGTGAAAAGAAAATTCTTTTTAACACACATGGGTCTCCGGTATCGCTTTCTAATCACCTTATTAGGAATTGTTGACTGGTTGGACACAGATGATGACAACGATAATATTCCAGACTATTTGGATGACGACGATGACGGAGATGGAATTCCAGATGTGGAAGAAGATGAAAATCAGAATAATATTCCTGATATTTTGGAATTGCAAATGTCCGGTGAGTTTGAGGCGGACAAGCCTATATCCGGACGAATGACATGAGTCCGGGGTTTGTTCGATTGCTCCACATCCATGGAGATCTCGAATCAGTGTTGATCGAATGCTTTTCGGATGAGGAATGCGATATTAATCCTCCCTCAGATTTTCTTACACTAATCATTCATTCGCACTCCGGCAATATTCACCTATCACTGTTGTTGTTGTTGTTTGCCACCTGTGAGAAAAATTTGGGACGACGATCGCGTTGATTGCACTCGAACGGCATCGATCTCAACTCGATCGCAATGAAAACAAAACAACTTGCACGTTTTTCTCTCATTCTCATGACAACCCCTACCCCACCCCCATCTGCAAATTAATACTCTGATCCGAAACTGACTATGCATGCACCAGGAAACAGAGTACCAATTGATATGCCTATGAATAGGGTCATGCAGATTTTATTGAATTTATTGTTCAGTTGTCTTGTTATGCAACCCAATGCTCTCTTCCGATGATGAAGTTGAACGTAACCGTATATACAATACTAGATTTAACCAGTTAAACGATATTCTCTATTTATCGCAGACCTAAGGCACAGAATATACTAAGGTTTGGCGAATGACAAACAGGTATTAAGAGATGTTGTGGCTAACTGTGACTCGCCTGCAAGTGAACACGCATGTCAGCACATGATATGCTGTATCCTGCTACTGCCGTATTACCACTGAAGGATAGTTCATGAACACACCTACCCACCACCCGTTTTCCCCTGGGTTATATCTTTCCGCACAACACAAAATACATAAGACGGTGGTGATTGCTGCCTGAATCGAAAAAAGGCAATATACGCCTTATAGCGGGCCTATTCGAATGGGAGAACAAAACAGTAATGAGTTAATAAACACTTTTTCTATACAAGAAATAGAACCCCACCAATAATGCCATAAAGCTTACAACTTACTTGATTTTCCCGGAAAACTTGGTATTGCTGTAGTCTTTTATTTTTTGAAAAAACGATTTTACATAGACTGTAAATCTCCATAAAGAAATGGAAACAGAAAACTCAATTGACTCTACAGTTACCGGTGCCTTATTGACCGATTGCGAGGCTGCAAACATTGAATTCACGGTAAATGATTATTGCTGCAACCGTTAGACTATCTATAAACAAATACCTTATTTGAACATGGACTGCAACCAATGCCAACCCGAATACTCAGCACTCCATGCACCATTCAGAGGAAACATTTGGTAATACCCCATAGCAGAATGGGAGAAAGCAACCGGAAGTTTAGAAGTCAATCCCTCATGCTTGAAAAAGTAAAAACCGCTTGATTTGGTCAGCTGATGTCAGTCCACCACTAACGATAGGTATTTATTTCATCTCTTTTACTATATAAAGAAACTTACCTTATCACACCAACTGAGCAAATTCAACTCACATAACGCAATCAATGTTATATGATAAGAAGATGAAGAGAAGAATACTTGGGCCAGTTTTACCGGTTTTCTGAGCTAATGCGACTTGCCACTCACGTAGAAACGAAGTCAATCTGAATTGCGAACTTCACATGGCATGTGCATGCGTCCATCATCAGACCCAGTACTCTAGTTCACCTTTTCCAATTGCTCGCGTCTCTTTTCACAACCACTTTGGTACTTCTGAACAATAACAATAAGTGAACAGTTCATGAATGGAAGATCAGTTGCACCGCAGTGTGCAACCAAACTGTTCCTAAGCGTTTGTTCCCCAAACCGATCAATCAGTGAGAGTATGTTTCTGTTCGAATCGAATTTCCACTATCCACTGTTTGTGCAACTTATAATATTGGTCTGGTACGTCTGCAAAAACAATATGTTTACTTCACTGGATCTGATTGTCTGTGGTGAGGACTGACTGGGCTCCAGTCGAGGATGAGAAATCGCTGATTGAGTACCTATATTAATGGTGTTGTCCCCATTGGTAGGATTTGCAAGTTCTATGTTCTTAAGTAATTTTTACAGGCAGAGATCGAGAAATCCTTTATCAGCAAGAGAGCAAAAAGCATTGCCAGTCTGGATAGACAAGGGGTCACATGTGTGGCACAATTTATTTTACTGAAATGTAGGCATATAAGCTTACACTAGTTCTACAAATACAAATAAGTTTATTCAACTAATTACAACTTTATAAGGCTGTATTTCCTGGCTCGAATCGTCACAGCCTCGGTGGTTATGCATTGTTGACGACGCCTGACGCAGAGGGTTGAGCAATATTGTTTCCGAGGTTTTTCAGTGTCACGTATAGTACTTTATCATTGTCTGATGAATTACTTTCTAATTATTGAATGTCCTACCACTCAAATCAATCGCTTCAAATCATGACACTCAAGACCGTTCAATTTGTCTGTGTATGCGGTTGACTCATACTTTTGGTCGACATAGAGCAACGGAATAAAAAAACAGAAGAAAGTTAATTCGGAGGAAACTTGTGTACCTATCAAACTCGAACCAGAACGTGACTCTCAGGTATTTCCGTGAAACATAGACCATTGGAAAGTAGCTACAGTTTGTGTGGCTATTAATCATTTACGTTAAATATATTGCCCAAAAGTAACCCCGTGGTAGTATTTCACGGAAAGTCAGAAACGAGTACTCACGAACAGTAATGTTCCAGTGTCAAATTTTGATCTTTATACCAAAATTCATGAAAGCATCGAATCCAGCTAACTCACTTATTGTTCTGATTGGAAAATTTAATAAATAACACAGCAGTGATGATGAATGTTGACGTTAGTTTGTTTTACATAGCCCCAGGGGTATCCGCAGTTAGATCGGGCAAAATATCTTGTAAACATACTAAATAGATGTAATTTCCTTTTTGAACTTTTTCTGCCGAAAACCAATTACAGCTTCCAAGGCCAAGGCGAAACCGGTGAAGAAGCCTGCACCTACCGTGGCAAAGAAAGACGATGACGAAGACGATGATGAAGATGATGACAACGATGACCAAAGTAGTCTGGTGGACAGCGGTGTGGCCGAAGAGGACGATGAAGATGAACCTCAACCATCAAAGTTAAGAATCTCTGTGAACCGTGTTCTTCGATGGTTGGAAAATATCTTTGGGACTGAGAAACCCGAAGAAGAGGATTAAGATCCACGAGCAACTCCATAGACCATCCCCGTCCTTCAGAGCTAGATTCCTTGCCACTTCCGTTATCAGTAATTCACTTGAATCCGCTATTATCGTGTGTATTTCCGACTGTTATTCTTACTTTTGTGACCATCACAATCGGTGTTCATCATCCACATCAATATTATTACCATCATTATCATCACCTGGACATCTCTGCACAATCAGTGTTAAAGATTTACTGCCTTAGTCAGTGCAGTTAGAAGAAACTAAGCCATTCTCATTTCGATTTCTATCTCTGAAATTCAATCAGACGGGCGCACATGCGCGATGATCAAGAGATTTGAACCGGATGTCAACTGTATTGTACCAAATCTCACAAGCCCTCTTAGAAAACCAAAGAGGGACTTTAAACAACAACAAATCTACCGGAATTTCCAGTAATCTTGTAAAGCAGTCTCTTAACGCTGTTCTAGCGAAATAGTTCGTATGTCAGAAAACAATCAATCCATTGTGCCCTACAGCAAAATGACAATCCCCAAAGATTTGTTTCACTTTCACCAGCATTTTTTCGTCTGAAACAAACCCTACTTTACACTGCTGTTTACTCCATCGAAAGAGGAAAGTGAAGACCGTTGTGAAGCTGGGGCTTTTGTCGCCGCATTCATGCACATCCGCACACATCCATCAGCCATCGCGACGGCTCCCGGAGAGAAGACCTTCCATCCCTCTCTCTCCTACTCTCGCTCAGTCAATCACACACACTCTCTTTCCTAACTGTTCCCCCGCGCATTCACCCACCCAAGTAAACCAGACTGGGGCCCGTGAAAATGTGATTTTTCCTCATCCCCACGCCTTGCATTGCCCTAAAACTTCCGGTCTCACCTATTCGAACAACGAATTCTCCATTTGTCCCTCATACGTAGATCATTAGCCCTGTTTCTTGTCTGCATATTGAAAATATTGTGTTTGTCTGTGCGTATGCGTTTTGCCCCATGCTTGTGTGATATCAAATCTGGTAAACAACGACGACCTGTTATCAGGGTCCATGATTTTGCTCACTTATCATTTCATTATTTCGTCCCCCATCCCCGATCGACTCCCATGATCTTCTGATACCAGGTCTCTTCCCAGTATTTGAATGTGATTGAGTGTAACAATTTGTCCGAATATAGTTACTGAAAAATGCGCTCACTTATTGAAAAATTGTTTACTTTTCCTTCTCCGGTCCCCACGACTCAGATTCGGTCTTCAGTTCGATCCTGCTTTTTCATCTCAGCTTAATCTTGTGTAAAAAAACTATTTATCCGGAAAAAGAATCCATTTAGACGTTACAATGTTGATCAGAATCGTAAATCACGGCAGTTGGCGTACTCAGCCTATAAAGAAGGTTCGGCAGGCCCTGGAGACTTGTTCTGAGTTAGGTGATTGCCAATATCTTTGAAAAGATTGATTGTGATCTATCATGTGTAGACAAAATGAAACGATCTAATCTGCTGACTAGTGGTCAAGTAGGGTAGTAAGCTTGTATTCTATTAGTGAGGATGGATTTGCAAGGCTGATTAGACCCCAACATATCAAAACAATGCTTCCTGTCTTTCTAATCCACGTCTCCCTTACTTTGTATACAAAGATAGTAAATAGTAATGCAAGTTACGAATATACTGTTTTAAATCCCCACGGAGCAACAACTTATACACAATGATGTACATAAGAACTTTAAAAGAATTAGACCATTGGGCTAGATTACTTGTTTGGTACAATGCATTGTCTCCAGAAATGAAATTAAGTTGTACCGAATTCCATTTCGAATAGTATAGTGGAGAGTCGATTTGTCATCCACAGAGTGTCCATCTGCTCTTGAGTAGCAGGGGTTATAAGGCCGTGCATCTTTGTACAATCACAAATGTTGGTAGTTTAAATGTGGAATGGATCATTCCGGGAGCGGTACACAACCAAAAAGGTTGGCAAAAAACTGATGATCTCTGTAGCATCGAGCAACGTAACCGTGCTTACCACCGGTATCTCCGGTTGTTTTGGGTTTGTGGAAAGATTTACAATGAGCTTCCCAGAACCGCGGTTATTTTCAGTGTCTGGAACATAGATCAACACCCGCGTTCATGATTCAGTTGAAGATGCGGATCGGTGAATATTGTCTCTGATAGACGTTTATTGGTTGCACTGGTACAATCATAAAATTGGTATGAATAAGCGCAACCAGCAGGCAAATGATCCACCAGTCGAGATTGTATAGAGTTGTCGCTGACTGCACTCAGTTGACTAGAAGACATTAGCACAAAACTTTCAATATTTAGTGTTTAAAACAAACTGCAATGTTTATTTAGTAAAACATTAAGTTAGCCGTTAGGCTCCGCCTTGGCTGTTGTCTTCTCAGAGATAAGATGAAATCCCAGTGGGACAGATTATGCGTAGACCCACAACAGCAAAAAACATAAACTCGACACAGATAATGTGATGCTCTAGGGTTCCTGACTGGGTGATACTGATGCGTAGATGATAATTTCTTATTATTATATGTTGAGCGGCACCCAACAACGGCCACCATTCAGTCACTGACTTCGGCGTGTGGGCTAACAGCTACAAAATGTCGCAAAACTAACAGAAAACAAACGAACCATAATTTAATTCCATCCTCATATCAGGACTGCTTTGCATTTTTGGCTCTTACGCAGAAGATGAATTAAAGGAAACACATTTGATGGACATCCAAAGCCTCAGTCGAGCAGCGAATCGCGAACTCAACCTTGAGATCACATTTAATCCCGAATCCCAAAAGATCACGCACTGTGAACACTAAATCACTCGCCAAACGATTAGTTGGTTTGATATCATTGTTGCACACGTGCCTGCGGCTTAAGTGCGTACGTTCTGCCAGTCTGCGCATCGATAATTTGCTCGTTCAACAACCGTTATCGATTGATATCTACTCAGATCGATCAACCTCACGCACCTGTCTATGCCGATACTGCCGGCTGACATGGGCCTGATCGTGACTGGCTCTTAGTTCTATTGCCGCCTTGTTGAACATACGTTTGATTGTGAACGATCATAACAAATCTATCCTACCCTGCGTACTGTTATTCTACTTTGCCAGTAGGCTACGGGTCCGAGACTGCACTGTGAAATCCAAACGTGACAACCATTCAGAGATATTTTGCTTACATTGTAGTTTCCCACTTGCATCGTCAGTTATCGGTGCTACACGCCATCTACAAACCTAAAATGATATACATTCACCAGCAGTAAAGTGTGATCCCTGGGAACACTCAGTTTAATTAAATTTTTATCTATTTCATCAATCTAGGTAATACACAGAAACGACATTTCTACTTCTAGTTGCTAAACTAAAAGGTGGGTGGAGGAACCGTCACAATCACTCTGTAAGTGGAAGGCAGGTGTGGTTGAGTTCGAACATTCAAAATTTAAGATAATCGGCACGAGCAGTCTAAGCAGGACTGAAACACCTTTGGTACAAACGTGATGTTTCCTTGAAACTGAAATTTCGCGTAAGTTGCCTTGATGTGTGGTCACTTCTGCTTTACGGGGCCCTTAATTTTCACTTGGAAGATATTTGTTGTCTAGAAGTCTTCAATTTGCCGATGTTTACTTAATTTGGCGCGGGTTGGATGGAGCGAGTGTGTAAACAAGTCTGAGGTAAATCATCGCTAATTCGGTAATGATTAGATGGAAAATTCGTTATCACATAGAATTTAAATGATTAGGCTTTGCCCGTCAGGTCAGTTATTGCACATGCCCAGCTGCCGTCTACCGCACCGCGCCTTATTCACAATCGATACTCCAGATTGGAAGAAACTACATGGAGGTTAACAGATGACGTGAAGACGAGGTATGAAAAATGAACAGAGCGATTAGGTTGAGCAGTTGTCTCGTATTTGTTTAACTTGTGTAAGCATATATGCTTACATTTCAGTTAAAAATGTACACTGTTCATCACGCAGAATGAAATAATAATAATAATAATAACGAAAGGTATCCCAGGTTGGGGTCCTAAAGACTCCGCAACTGGGTGGTTGGGGACACTGGAGGATATGGCAACTAACGGACAGCAGTGGCGGTCTTGTTGTCAGTTTAGAAGGCCTGAAATGGTATTTTTGCACAGTTAGGTTTTGCACTGTATGTTGACCACCGAAGTTCACTTTCTTTCCCATTCACCAATTAGACCCAATCCCTCTCCATCTTGTACTTCACCACCTAATTTGTGTCCATAGTAAGTTTGGCCGCGATCAGCTTCTCTGTATCTCGCTGTATGATGATCCTGTTTCGATATTTGGTACAATATATTACCATAAAGTTCTCTGCTCATTGCTGTTATCCATGCCCAAGAAGATCAGAACACAACGACCCCCTAGATGGGCTTCTGATGTGCTCATTTTTCCAACCTGTGCTTTTAAAATTCCTTGGTGGTTATGGTTTATACTACCAATTTTTCTAGCTTCCGAATATCAACCCTCCTGCAGATATGAACATCTCGCCGACCATATGGTTTCTTATTGTCTGTTCTAAAACGCCATCACCATGAAAAGGTAAAGATATGTGTGAATGGCAAGTACAACGATGTTAAAGGATGGTCAGTTTTTATAAAGACAGATATTGAGTTCTTGAATTGGCCAGAAGTCATAACTGAAATGTAGACCCCATGGTTACAGAAGTCACAATCACGATTTCCATTCTGAGTAACAAGAACGATTCTGAGATGTTGTCGATTTAAGGTACGTCCATGGCAGGCATTAAAGCTCCTGTCTTGATGTGGAAGAATTTAACCACCAACTTTCGGCCCCTATTTCAGTTTGATTTGTAACAACCATTACCAATGCACTTTTTTGCAGCGGTTGGGGTTACCGTTTTTAGGTTTCCAATTTGTATTTGTATAACTTTTGCAAGCTGAGATATGCTTACATTTCAGTTAAAAATTGCACAGTGGCTGTCGCACCGGAGAAACTATAGATGAAAGAGCGGGAGGAAGATTAGAATGCTGAGAATAATGTCAAATACAAAATAGAGAATGCCGGTAGACAACGGTTGTAAGGGAATTGAGATGCGCGAGCGGCACTGTTTACGACACACAGTCATATTACTCTGTGTTTATACTCATCGGTTACGTCGATCCCGAATTCCCCAAACAGGAAGCCTAACGCAGTCTATGTAACCGCTTCTGCCGGTTTGGGGCTAGCATATTCAAAGCTTTATGGTATATTATATGCGCATTAGATGTAATATTATATTATTCTTGTTGTATTCAATAAAATAATATGCACGTAAGTAAATCTTTTGAACTAGCAAAGAACAGTAGCAACGTAATTCATGTACAATGACAGAAGCCTGTCTTTAGCCGATACTGGCCGTACAAGCAATCAGCAGTCAGCCAATCAATACCAAGCATACACGTGATTGGTCACTGTAATCAAGGTTGTATGTGAGGAACGTACATGTCACGTGCGTGTGTCTGTAGATCTATGTGTATCGTGTGTTGATGTTGCGCATTCAAGTGTTACCGAACAAATGCGTTAGACCGCACAATGGTTCCATTTCACATATGTCTGAGCTCAGTGTGTGGTTCGCAAATCACGGTACAAATCTTTTAAAACTGAGAAAGCTGCTCATAAACGGAGAATTGCCGAGATACCNCCAAATTTTTAAGATTTACTACCAGTGGTTTTCGTTAGCCTAAGCATGACCCGTGAAGTAGAGTTTAGGCGTGTGGAACCCACCATCCATTTGGGACTGGTGTCCAGTTCATCCGATCATATATCCTTTGGACCGGGTCAAATGTCTTCGAAACATGTCGATGCCCAATCAACCACACAAACCATCCAGAAAGCTTGTAACTTGCCTGGATCTTGACTTAGCAGCACAATGTTGTCTGCATACTCCAGGTTAAACAGTGTCATCTAGGAGCAAATCGATGCCACTATCCTCGCAAAAGGATAGGGCTGCTTCCATAATTAAATATATAACAAAGTTAAAAAGGAGAGAGCAACCCTGACGAACAACAATTTTCGTGGTAAACTCGGGCGGAAAAGGGCCTTGAGTTCAGACTCGCCTTCGGTTGCTACTACAAAGGGTATTATTGAATTAAACTTCTCGGACACACCCATTAAAGAAAGGCGACGCCAGAGTTTAGAGCGGTCGACTGAGTCTAAGGTCACTTTCAGATAGAGGAGAACATAATGTCGGTACTCCGGAATTTGACGATGATTGAAGGTGTGGTCTGCAAAGCCTCAACCAGCTCTGAAACCGTCCCGGCTCTCACACCTGTACTCTTCATGTGCAGCAGACAACAGACGGAGTACGATCTCAGCGAGAGGTTTAGAGGAAATGTTGATTAAACTAATTCCTCCGTGATTTTCACAAGAAGACTTGCCACATTTCTTGTAGATCGGTAAGATGACCGATTCACACTATTCAGACGACCCCTATTCCCTCTCTCGCAGTGAGCCCAAGAGTTTCATCAATTCCACAGTCAAGGCTGAATAACCATCCTTCAAAGCCGATGGGTACAGCCCATTTAGACCGGAAGCATTATACCTTTTAAATGATTTACTTCCCGAGTAGCCTCCGTTTCAGATGGAGGACTGATGTTAACTGGTAGTATTTGACCAGTTGAAACAGGTATAGAGAGGGTTTGTGTCAACGCTGGCCAGTTGAACTGTGCCTTAAAATGTTCTGCCCATCGTTCCAGAAGGCGTTGCTGCATATGAATTAGTGTGCCGTCCGACTCTTCAATTAGTTCAGTTACGCCAACTTTCCTCGGGCCCGTACGCTTAATTAAACGAAAAAGATTTCCATTCTTACCAATAGCCACAGCCTTCTCCGTCTCTTTATATTTTCTTACCCACCAATTCGTGTGATCACTCCTCAGACTCTTGATGTGCTGGTTTTTAAAGGATTTGCGCGCCGTGTTAAATGTGACATCAGGAGGAAGGGTTCTGCGGGCGTTCAGCAGGGCAACCGAGGCCGATGAGATCCATCGTTGTTGCTTTGATCGAGCGCCAGAATCCGTGGTTATTTTGATCGGCATTCGGATCGCTTCCTTGATTATCATCCAGTGTTTACTGAGTTCTTCTGTTGATAGTTGAGCTGAAAGCCGATCAGGTAGTTCCTCTTCGAAGGCCGACCTGCATCTATTGCTGATATTTTATTTTGAGCATCCGTTGCCAGTGGCTTTTCTGTCTTTGTTCATTGGGCGTAAGGAGAATTTGGCGCGTAGCAGAGCATAGTTTCTGTCCACAGGTGTTGACCAGTAGGAGCGGTAGTCCTCAGTGAATCCACGCCAGCAGTGGCTGATGGCAAGGTGGTTAATTTTAGTCCATCGCTGCGATGCGGTTTCCATGTAAGGCGGTGTCTTTTCTTTTGCCAGAAGTTCGCGCTTGACAGAAACAGTTCGTGGTCAACGCAAAGTTGGAGTAGGCGATCTCAGTTGTCAGTCCGGCTTGTTGGGATTGCACGTGAACCACTTTTTTCTGATTCGTCCAGATATCACACTTGAGCATTGAAGGCTCCAGCAATTACCATGATGTTCGTTGATTGAGAACTTTGGAGTAGTTAAGATAAGTCATGTTAGAATTCATCATTCATGTCTAGCAAACAGCAATCTTTCGGTGCATAAACGAATACGACGAATATGCAAGGACGGTTCTTTCTGTAGCTGTAGACCAGTACTGAACCATCCAGATGTACGGCGCAAAGTTGGCTACTGACTGAAGTCCAATCAAAAGCGAGCTCTCAGCTTTGGCACTTAGCGTAAGCCCAACACCGCGAGCTTCGGAAGCCGAATCGCCGGACACACAGAGAGTGACACGTGAGGATGAGTTCCGATTTAGAGATAACAAGATGATTGAAGTACGGTCTTGTATACGTGTTTCGGAGACACAACATACGTCTGAGTTAAGTGTTTTATGGGTTTTAGCTAAGGCAGCTTGTTGACCAATCTGATATAGTTTAGGGAAATGGAATGAGAATAAGTGAAAAGGAGATTTCAGTTTCGAAAATCTGATAGCTTCTGGTTGTTTGATCTTACTAGTTGAACATCGTACGATATCTGATGGGTGGGGGAAATAGGACGTATCTCTTAAGATTTAGGAGTGAGGGCAGAACTATACCAGCCAATGGGATCTCATTGCCGTAACCGAAACCTGGTTGACTACGGACATTTTAGACTCGGAGCTGCGACTACCAGGCAGGGAGCTATTAAGGCGTGATCGTCCAACGCGAGGTGGGGACGTGTTACTCTATTATCATAACAGCTTGCAATGCGAGCAAACTGAGCACCCGTCCGCTACTTCAGATGCATTATGGTGTAAATCCTCAACTTTGGATTTCATCCTGACAGAAGAAGAATTGACGGTAGAATCAATTGCAGTTGAAACTCCGTTGGGATGCAGTGACAACGCTCTAAGGCATTTGATAGGGTAAATCATCAAACACTGACACGGAAGATATGTGGCTGTGGAATCCGAGGACTCGTACTTGGTTGGATCGAGGAGTTTCTTCGACTACGTACCATATCAGTTCGTGTTTCCGATTCACTTTCTGATCCAATAGATGTCGACCGTG
>UZAN01041421.1:48877-59054 GCA_900618425.1 Echinostoma caproni | reverse complement strand
ATATTCTTCAAACGTCTGATTCAGTGTGTGTGTGTGTGTGTGTGTGTGTGTGTATGCACGCCAGGGAGTGCGACATCACTTGGTACAATTTTGTTAGGAAAAATGACTACACGCTCGCAGTGACCCGGCAAAGTGGATAACAAAACAGCGTATGCAGGCAAGTTTTTCGACACCATTTATTTTCGTTACACATAATCACAAAAGAAGCGCGTGAATCCGAGTGTGTCTGGTCTGTGACAGCTGAAAAATTGAGCCGGGCATCATTCACTCTGAACTCAGAAGGTAGAGCAAAGTCCTCAAACGCGGAGACGGAGATCGATTTCACTCGACACTGTGATTACGACATTCCGGAGAGAAAAAGAAAAACGGTGAATAAACGTGTTTGCCATACCCATATCCTCTGACTATGTCCGTTAGGTCTAAGTGCAAAAACTTAATCTTAATTGCATAGCATTCCGGTCTGTGTGTGAGTGATGAAATTTCACAAAAGAAGACTGTTGTTTCATTCAAATGAGGCTTTATTGAAGTGACTATGGTTACACAAGGTGCCCAAACTCCTTGTGATCAAAGTCTGCAGGATAGAAGAAGTCGACTGACTTGCGGTCGATCAGCACCTATTATACCTGCTTCTATGATCTGATGCACACAATCAATTTTGAGACAATCTCTTGTTTGCATGTTCATCTGACTGTGGATTCGACCTTTCGTTTACTCTGCTCCCATTCATAGTTGAGTAATATAAACCTACACCATTGGTCCAGCACCTGGTAACTACTCCATATTATTTACTACATTAGTTGAAACGCACACTTTTTCTGTCATGAAATATATACCGACATCACTGAGAAACTTTGTCTAACTGAGTCAGTCACCATTGAGTTTTACGCGGGTTGGATCTCGATAAGCCCAGAAGAAGGCTTGACAGAGAATCAGAAAAGATGAGATCCAATCTCTCCTAAATTCTACAATCGGATGCCTAATGAATAAGTTATTTAATTCGTAAAATGCAGATAATACCAGCTATACCTGAGCTCAAAGATAGCCACAAGGTTTCGATGCGAATCAGAACGGCTATCTTGTAGATGCAAGCTCCCAACGAGAACGGAACAAGAGCATTGCATTCAAACATTTGTCAATTCAAGTTACGGGGGTATCCACACGACAAAGATGTTCCAGCACCACCGCCACATACCGATTCGTCAAATTTTCTATTTCATGCATTTTAAAACTACATGAAACTTTGTTTTGGCGTCTCATCACCTCACTTGCATCCTTATGCCGGTTCATTCAAAAGTAAACCTATCATCCATCCACTCCGCCCCTCTCGTGCTCCGATATCAAGCGAACCATCCACACAGCGATTCCAATTTATCTCGTTCCAGACCCAGCAACCGTTGTGCTATCGATTATTTCAACACTTCTCCCAGGTCGCACGTGAACATCCCGTCTGGTCCACAGCAGCGCTGAATGCACTTGAACACGTGTTGAGTATGGGTGAGTAGACTGATCACTGTCGCACTTGGACAATGTTAGTGTGTTTTATTTGCAATCCATGAACACTCGAATCGGTCCTCGCCCACTCGAATCGTTCAGGACTTTTTCCAGGTCATAAAATGAGTGGGCACGGAAAAGGTGTCACAGGAAGAGAGATTCGTGTCTTGATGGCATTGTTTTCGAAACTATAGTGCTAGCCGGAACAGAAATGAACCAGATCTTGAAATGCAAGTACTTTTTGAATTTTTATGAGCTTCGCACCTCTATCAAGTTCGGAAATCGTATTTCTCGTTCACCTTACCAAATCCACTCACTTAACTTTATTTGGTTACAGTTTGCTGCATTTGGGATAACCACTGGGTCTATTACTGGCTGAAACCTTCCTCGCACAAGGGAGAATGAACTAAGCTCACTTGTGCAAACGATTGGTTTGAACATAACCACGGATAGGTGGACGATATTCCCTATGTGACCGAGGCTTTTTGTGATTTCTACCATCTGCAGTATGGTTGAATGGAACTGGGCGCGCAGAACAGTACACATTACAATTAAACTATCAACAATCATTTCAGCGGAACGAAAGGTGAATAGAAAATCAACCAACATAGAGTGGCGAGTACATCAACTTCCTACAGTTTCTTAAGAATCTAAATTAAACATGAAACAGTGAATTGTTTAGCCGCCAGAGAGACGGTAGTTGTTTTGAGGATGTATCGGATAATTGATAGAGATTCATTAGGAGACCGAGATCCGTTTAATTGAAAGAAATCGGATTGAAAAAAAATTTGTCAACTCCCGTGGGATTCATCAGAATGGATGATCTGTTAACACTTTAGAACCGATACTGTGAGTGAAATACTAACCCCGACATCTGGGTGGTAGCGTTGCTTGGTTTGAATTACTCCTATGATCCAAATTCGAAACAAGAATAAACTATTGATACTGAACTCATCAATGGTAACGTAGAAAAAATCAGGTGTCTATGACATCCTTAAAACAAGGTCTACATTCGCTTTCATTTCAATGGTGAACATATCGATCTGATCTTCCATGACTGATTGAAAAGGAGATGTAACGCACTCATCATGTTTCCAACTCAATCGCATCCCCACATAACCGACAAAACAACCTCTGTCACTGTCTGCCAAGTCGCCAAGTCATTTACCAGTTTGAAAGCGGGTACGGAGCCCCTTGCATTGGCAGAACAGATAAACAGTTGTACACAGATCCAGGACCACATTCCATGTTGGGCTAGAAGCAATTTGATCGAGTCAATTGATCAAGGGTTATTCTTCAATTTGGCCCCCTTAAACCTGCACACGTATCCCCCACCACCAATTTACTCAATCGCATTACACCATATTACCAACAGCCATCTTTACACAAGAACATCAAACAGGCAAAAAACCTGTGTAATTTAATGTTCAAGCAATTGTCCGAATCAGACAAGCCAATTTAGGATCTAGGCAGTGAATATTTGGATTTACCGACTCAATTTCTTTCACACTCACCAGGTCTTGGGTATGGGTTTATAAATGATGGACATGTGTGTGATGACCGACAAGTAGCACGAGACAGCTGTTTCGTCCTGTTTGGGACTCGTCAGCAGTGCGTACGTGTTGTGTTCCTGTCATGACTCGAACCACGAACATTCGTGTTGTGAATTCAAACCCTTATGTCTGAGCTATACGTACAACGGTTATCACATTGGGCAAACAGCTCCATCAATTGAGATGGTGAATACTTAGATTGACAGGGACACAGAAAGTACGCGCAATGCTGACGAGTCAAACCTGACCGTTATGTGTGTGTGTATGTATGTGAAAGGAACTGTCAGTTACACTATCACAGTGGTAATGAGTGTGATCATTCGGCCCTGTCGCATTTGCGTGTAACGGTTTTACATCAAGAGGAGATAGTGAAACCTTTACGTTTCAATCAAAATTCTGGTGCACCCTATTTCCGAGAGAGAGAGAGAGAGGTTAATCTATTTATATGCCGGTTGTAATACTCATTTTCTGCCTTTAGTACCGGAAGCGCTACGATGGTCAACGCGGCAGTGTGGAAAACGCTCAAGCGTTAAACGCGTTGAACTGCGGATTGCAAGGCAAACAAACTATGAGAGCTTATAATTAGAATTCAGTAGTATCGACTGATTGAAAAATCACCTCCTACCCTGCGCCCCCACTCCTGTTGCTGACTCGTATTCACACTGACATGGAGATGCATTGATAAGATTCATTTTACTATACACGCTGATTTCATCCCGTCAGATCCAGTCCAAATGAGCTCAACATCGGACGGCTTAAATCCACCCGGCCCCGGTCCGGACGGAGCAGTACGAACCCAGGCTCGTCGACGATTTACACAGGTCCTCACCATGCTAACTCACGGCAGTGGGGCTCTGTCCAAGCGCAAGAGATTGAACAGTTTGATGGAACGGACTACCGGTCGGGAGGTGGACGATCCGGTCACGGAGACGGAAACCGCAATTCACTGTGTGGTTGTCACACCACAGACACATCAGGCACTGGTCAGTGAATTAACCGGTTCAACCAAAGGTGGAAAGTCCAGTGAACTGACTAACCGAATTGAGCAGTTCTGGGATGTAAGTATTCCATGTGAACACAGTCTAAAAAATACTCTTGGTGAAGAACCGATGTTGATAGTGCGTGAGGCTGAAGAAATATTACAGTGATTTTGGCGAACAAGCTCGTTTTCGATAACTTCTTCGGGCTAATACAGTTATATGGTCAAATTCAAATGTGCTTCGATGTCTAGGTGTGATTCGTCGTTTGTGATTGTTTTTGATGTGTGGTTGGGAAATGTGTGGGATGGGAGGATGTGTTCTTAACACGGTTGTATAAGATGCTTGGCTCGTGTGTGCAGTATGATGTCCCCCGGGAACGGATACACCAGACAACCGCAAGTGGGTCGAGTATAGTTGTGGGTTAGAACCGTTGATAGACCGGGTGTTCTCCGTGGTGAGGATTTGACTGACAATCTGAAAGAGAGGAGAATGCAGACACCATGAACCAAAAGGTCCAGTGAGACATGAACACGACGCACACTCAAACGGAATGGTAGATTGCCAAGGTCTTTACAGTTGTGAAAATGATCAAGACGTGGACGTGTCATCACGTGTTTGGGTACCGGGGTCATGGAAAATGTCACATTTATCCCGGGGGTATGTGTCACTTTGTGGCCAAGGCAGTCTGAGTGATTGTACGAACCGATGAGTTTAATAATGGAATAGTCACGGCTTTGGCTGTTGCGATAAGACGTTGACGGACGGCTTTCGAAGGATCCGATGGTACACTGTAGATATAACTGTATTAGCCCGAAAAAGTTGTTGAAAATGAGCTTGTTCTCTAAAACCACTGTGTTTTCCCTCCTCTCCAAGATGGGAATTCTCCGTAAAAATGAAAGCTGTATGAGAATCAAAAATAATCGATCGCCATCCCATCCAGGTGAACCAAATCGATTTTTACCNCCGTAAACGAAAGTCTTTCAAATGTATTGTCTTCCGATGTATGCATCGATCCGATCAATGATAAATGATGGGAGTATTCTTCCAGTCGATTGCATGCTTTTTACCAGTTATGCGTCTCGACTGTGAGAAAAAACAATTACCGGAGGATCAATGCACCTGGTTCCCATATGTTTCATTTGAACAAAATCGTTTCATCAGAAAAAAAAACCATAGATCACTGGAGGTAGGAAAGATATCGGTCCAGATGAGAAACAATTTAAAAAGATTTATTCTTTTCATCATGCTACGAAAGTGGGTAGAGAAAAGGAGGGGTGAAAATGGTTTTTTATTTATCAGGCACAAATCACACTATTCAGCTCGGAACTGCAGACTGATTCAGACGTCTCTCCACCAAATACATGTTGTAACAGATTCCGTCAAGTTTTGTAGAACATAATCTCATGCTTGGCACTGATAACAACAAATTAATAAAATAGGAGACAGACAAATTAAACATATTTAAACAGTCCCACGAAGCACACACAATGCTAACACAAATTGGCCAAGGAACTCTCGTTCAGTGTGTCTCAATCATGGCATTACAACACAGCCTAAATGACTAGTAACTAATAAGGATTTAGGAGGGAAAAGACGAAAGCATTTAACAGTTTTGCGGTAGCAAGCTTGGATTAGCCCATTCGATTGTTAGGAGCCACCAGGCATTCTTGATGGTCTTGGATGTAGATTGCACTGCTTGGGAGATCGCTAATTCCCCACAATTTCATGCATTTTACATGCGATGGAAATGTTTGTGATAACCGACAAAGAGTGAAGCCCACACTCCGAAGACCATCATGAGTGCCTGGTGCCTCTGAACAATCGAATGGGTTAATTCAAGCTTCCTACCGTAAAACTGATTGAGTCATTCGCACAAGGTGATAACCGTCGACCGTGTAGCTCAGGGGTAAGGGTTTGAAGTCTCAACTCGAAAAATCGCGGTTCGAGTCCTGACGGGGACACACAAAGTACGCACTGCTGACGAGTCCCAAACAGGACGAAACAGCTGTCCAGTGCTCTTTGTTGTTTCCCACAAACATTTTCATCGCATTTGAATATTAACACAGTCCCGCAGAGCACACAACACGAATATAAATTGGCAAAAACACTAGTTTTCAGTGTCTTTATTATGATATGACAACACAATATATACGATTAGTGAGAAATAAACATTTAGGAGGGAAAAGAAAAGGTGATTAAAGTATTCAAAAGTTTGTATCAAATTGGTCTCCAATTACCATTTGCTCGGATGACAGGTCACTTGTTGGCAATTCGGCCATGGGAGCTTGAGTGCTTGCACAAATTGTTTTTGAGCACACACAGGGGGTTGTGAAGACGGATGCTAATTACTTCTGCTGTGTCTAGAATGCGAAGCCGCCTGTGTCTATAAATCGTCTCGTTTTAACTCCACACAGGGTCGGAACGATTTGGTAGCGTTTACGATGTGATTAGTGTCGACAAGGTCCGACACAACCATGAAGGGTGATGCTCACCGATGCGCTCGGACAGATGCATGATCGTGCGACCAACATGCTTTGCTTTACAGAGGCAAATGAAAGAGTAATAAATATAGAAAGAGACAGCAGAATCAGTCACTCTATCCTTCAACCGTAGATACGCCAACGGATTAGATGTGAATCGAGTCTAGGGTTACGCTGCGTAGAATGTTTCTTTGATAGCAACTGATAGCTTTTCATTCACAATCCCTGCCAAGATATCATCTTTCAATGGTAAAGAGGTGTACACATGCTTTTTTCTGAGTAATGACCCACTTGGGAAATGGCTCTTGCCGTTGCAGCACATAATACTGATGACCTGGCAATAATACTTCGAAGTATGAGCGTGCACGATCCACGTGGTACTATTGAACATTGTTTCTTTTTGTTCAATTAGTCCTGAGGGCTTAATTACATCTTTGGCACTGTACAAAAGTGCAGTTGTAATGTCAAGACCCAAGATGACCATATCCAACAACAATAGGTTTTATAATTCCAATTCAGTGATGAAATTTATAGGTGAAGTAGGGATTTGATGATGAGGCCTGCACTTAAATCACCATTTCCAAATGCTTTTATGAACACTGTGGAAGTCACAACGAGTGTGTGATACTGATCAAAGGTATCGTAACACAGCAACAAAAACCAACTGTTTACCGCACCTACGTAGACGTGCCCAATAGGATTAGTTCTCTAATCAATTCGATCAGACTGCTTTGGAGGGGGGGGGAGAGCAGAGTTGTACAATAGTCAGCTCAGATGTGATTAGGAATACCACTGATTAATGTTTGATTCTGTGAAAGATGCATTGTTCGATTGATCGGGACCAGTCCATTCCCTTCGTTCAGCTTGTTATCTGCACTTTTTCCGACTGCGATTGCACGTAAACTGATTGTTTTCGGTTTTTTCCACCTCATCTCAAAATCGCACTGTTTGCAATGGGGGTTACTGTGATGATAATTAGGGCGATTCATCTCTCCCCACACACAAACCCCCACACCCCGCTTTTATGGTTGCTATTTTAGCCAGTGTTGAGGGGGAACCTCTTAGGCTCCCCCTAAACTCCATTGGCGCGTCACCTCATGATCGTCTTCCTGCCCTGTTCAGCGATTTCCGATCTACCCTCTCAGCTAATTTAATTCGCCTGCGAATCTCGATATCAAAAAGAGAATCCGTCATTAGTAGGTGATCCTAAAAGCGTATAGGATGGACTTGTTCAAATTACGATTTCGCGAAAGCCGTATGATTGTGGTACACGATTCCATACTCTACTTTGACGCTCACTCGTTATCCTTCTATCCTGAAGCGCAAAATATACTACTTAAATTTTAACTGAATAATCTTCCATCCCTGGTTTAAAGTAGTTTTTTCAAGTATGAACTTTTTCCTGTTTGGAATAGATAACACTTCAATTTGTTGTAATAACGGCAGGGCTGCAGTATGCACCCTAAAAACTGCCTTGTTTTGAGATAACCAATCAGAACAAGGATAGCCAAACTCAGGTGATTGGTCGGAACTGTCGACCAATCAAGACGATTTACAACAACCCGGTCAACCAATCGTTGGATATATACATTCCAATGTCCTCTGTCTTCCACATGGGTAACCATGATTTCTGCACAAATTGAATTCCTACACGCTTCCAGCTGTGTTCTATTTCACTACCTGTGGAAATCCTTTCTGGACGAGAAAACTTTTACCGGAAGACGATCCTTTGAGAATCCAATATCGAGAAAATCCTTTGCAGTTACAACAAATGTATTATTTAAGAGAATATCCAGGGAACAGATTCCGTGCCGGAATGTTCGATACGTATATCTGCATAGAGTAACAAATATTTTTTGAAACTGAGCGTCGCAGCGTTCATCGTTACACTACAACAGGTTTCCAAATACCGAATAGTACTCAACAGAAATTGTACTTAGTCATACAGGTGTCAGTTCCATGACATGCATGTCTTTGGTTTTGTCAAAAAGTATTATCCAGAGGAATATTTCACTGTCAGTCTGTAACAGCATGCACTCAGGTTTTATTTAACCCCTCCTCCACCCCCACCCCACCCCATCCACGCATCCCTAATCCTGATTTTTGACCCCCGTCCAAATCAGTCAGTGGTTTCCCGAATCGATCGGTATTTGGGAGACCGAATCCAAGATGAACGCATTCAGTTGGTAAACACTCTATGCGGAACGGAAAATGATCGTCCCACAAATGCGTTTCCAGTGGTGGGTGCCTCGAATCTCGATTTGGACCGAAACGCGTTCGTTTCCAAGTAAGTGAGAAAAAACCAGCCAACTGTCAAATACACCATATGACTTTGGTAATGACTCAACAACCCAGTGCTTTCTGCCTGAACTTATGTAATTATGTAAGTGTCCATATATGGTTTATTAATGGAAAATCAAATACGGTCTGATCAGCTTCCGGCTGGCCGAGTGGGTAGTACGTTTGCGTTCTGCCCACGAGGTCTCGGGTTCGATCCCCAGTTGGGTCAATGGATTCGCACTGCTGATGAGACCCAACCAGGTCGGAACAGCCGTATAGTGCTTCCTAGCTTTCCACTTCACACTTCATTTGCTATATACACGATGCATTCACTATTAAAGTCTATTAATAATTTATGTTAATCGATTTTGTGTGATTGAGTGAGTCATAAATGGGACTTAAGTGAACTTTTAGGGAATATTTGAAAACGAGTGGTATCTGAATGGCTATAGACCTTTCACGATATACAATGTTTGATCGCAACAATAATTCATAAATGAACGTGGGAAATTAGAAGTTTGTGAAGAAAAGACGCATTCATTTACACGTGTGTGTTTGTGTGTCAGTGTGTGTGATTGAGCTCACAGATGAACTGCAACAACCGTGAAACCGGTCGTATGCATCCTCAGACATCTTCCAATTTGTGCAACCAGAACATGCTGTAATCAATACCATGCTGATATCAAACAAACCTGGAAACATGGTGATTAGAGTCACGAAAAATCAATACCGGAACCTAGTTCAGACGTGTGTAAGAAAATCCATTTTGATGGGCATTTGGTTTCGCTCCAAAGTTCCAAAGTGCTAACGCGTTCTTGATTTACTGTACCAAAAAGTTGCTGTTTTTGCTGCAGAGTTCCGAATAGAGAACGTCTGCAATAGGTTACTCTCCTCTGCATAAGTGTCGTGATTAGGCGGAAACTGAATTACTCCAAGGAGATTATGTTTTTCTTCCAGAGGCCTCTCGTTAGACTACGCGTGAAGCAGTGCACCATTTATAGCTTGAAATGCTATGGAGTGATACTGAAACCAGTAGAGGTGAACAGAAAGTTGTTTATCGAACGCTTGACTCATCCACCCGATGCTAACTGCCGCGAAGTTACACCATTAATGTTACCTAGCCTGGCTACAAAACGTCTTTGAACAACAGTTCGAGCGCGGAGAACACATCAGCATTCTCGGCTGTAATTATCATTCCACATTATTTCTAATCACCAGCGTTTCTGCTTTTGGTTCAAACCTATGAATTTCTAGCAGTTCAAAAGGAAACCATTAAACTTTAGATGGTGAATTTTTGGATTAGCCCATTCGGTTTTTCAAAGGCACCAGGCACTGTTGATGAGTGAAACCCACAACCAAAATTGATTGACTCATTCGCACAAGGTGATAACCG
>UZAN01041421.1:35725-48868 GCA_900618425.1 Echinostoma caproni | reverse complement strand
TAACCGTCGACCGTGTAGCTCAGAGGTAAGGGCTTGAAGTCTCAACCCGAACAGTCGCGGTTCGAGTCCTGACGGGGACACACAAAGTACGCACTGCTGACGAGTCCCAAACAAGATGAAACAGCTGTCCAGTGCTCTTTGTTGCTTATCACAAACATTTCTGTCGCACTGAATCCATTAAGCGTTTAAAAATAAAATCTGGCAGACAAAACAAGCTGTTTCTGACAATTCCTGAACTATTATACACATACATACATATTAGACATCTGAACCATTAGTTCAAATACTCCATCTGATTTCGATCACGCATCAGTCGGGGTACAGATTATCGATTATTCGATATACCCTTAGTCGGCGCATTGGTTGGATTTCCTCATTCGTGACCGTGACTGACAGCTCATTCCCGCATATCTCGTCCTATACTCTTGTTATAAATGGAACAGTTTTGTCTCATAGTCCCACATCTTGCTCTCGCTCTACCTGCTTGTACCGCCGAATTTCACAGGATTATCCAACACGCATATCACCTCGCGCTACAATCCGGCAGTGATCAATTTACCAGGTTGCTTGATCTGATGAACAGTATGCTGAAATCTATCGAATCCAAGGTAAGACATACCCTTTTTGGTTCCATTCCCATTATTCTCTGTCAAGCTTAGGAAGGCCGTTGAATTTCAAAGACTTTATGTCAAATTCAAATTCAAATTTTTATCATGCGTAAATTACAAAGCTGACGCTTATTGGATTCCATAGGATCTGTGCACACACACTGGGTTCGGTTGGGAGTAAAATTAAGTAGGAAATTCTGGCGTTCACTCACGGGCACTAAAAAGTAAGGTGCTTCAATGTTTCCTCCAGTCATGACCTGAATGAATCGATGGTTGGGGTGGAATAGAGTTCCAGGTGTTGCAAACTCTGAGGCTGAAAAAATGACGCGTACTGTGTAGCCGGATCTTTTGAAGCAGAATTTTAAATGGATGTCCTCGGAGGTGACCACTCCTGGATACTGTTAGTAGAACACCACACCGGTGCTTAGGTTGATATACCGGGATCACGGTATTCAGACGAGCAGAGTCCGAGAATTCGCAGCCTTTCACCGTAGGTCTTGGACTTTAATTGTTGAATAGTTTGGTTGCTGTTATCTTCGGACATTCGAGTGCCTTTTGGTGGCGAATCAGCCATGGTATTCAAGCGTGTATAGCATACTCGGTGTGTGGTCTAATGTATGCTGATAGCAAACAGGACAATAAGTTTGCTCCGAATAATCCAAAAACACGTTTTAGCAATTCAACGCGCTGTTTGGCCTTTGATGACGCTGTTGTGCAATGTGTGGAACATTCTAGATTCTCAAGAACAATAACTTCCAGATCATTTTCGTTTGCAGAACGCGGTAATGACTGATTTCCAAGTAAATATGGAAAGTGATCCCTGTGGCGCAACAATACAAACTTGCATTTCTCAACGTTGAATTCGATATCATTAATGATGCACCATCGATAAGCTGCGTCGAGATTTTCCGGCAAGGTGTCATAATCTTCAGGATATTTTACCGTCCTCCATGTTTTGGCGTGATCAACGAATAATAATACCTTTTCTCCAAGGCCATGTGGTAGATCGTTTATGAATGCTAGGAAGCAAGTGGAAGAGCTTCTCGAATGGAACGACGTTTCTTAGTTCAAATCGGACTGGTTCCCCCTTCCTATCTGTACTGTAGTCACGCATAAACAGTCTGCGCCTAGTGATCTACCAATAGTGCGGATTTCACGTTTGTATATTCCTCTGGTTCTAATTCCCGGTTGTGCGCGGTCGAGCGTCGACTATTCACGTTTTGGATCTACTCGTGTATTACAATCCACCTGTCACCAATCCGGTCGGTCACATTTTCTTTTTCGAGCTCTTTGCTAACTTCCTCACAACTGTGAGGGAAAAAACGGAATAATCAATAGGCACATATTAAGATGGTTCACATTGAACATCTGACCTTAAGACTAAATAGTGATATTCTATATGGTTCCGAGAGACTGACTAACACATGGAACTGCACAACCCGAGGACGTTCAATTCAACTTAACCGAGCCTCATGCCGCCATATTAGTTGGAGCAATTCAGCACGGTTCTGTGATCGTCATGACGTGTGTTTTTACCCGGTGAATATCTCCATGTCAATTTGTCACAATGCACATCCACAGATTCCGAATTGGGGATCCAGTGTGAACAGTAAAAGAACGCTGAACAAAGGTATATTGAAAGTCAAATCTGCACCTTTAATTTGCGATTTAAGATGAAAAATCAAAGTCAAAGTTTTATTGTGGGAATAACCTCCAAGCTCATCCTTTTCTCGTCCCATAGGTTTGTGTTGTGGTTTAAAATACAGTGATACATAAAATTCTCTGAGTAAAATGTCACATAATACGGTAGGTTTCTTCCACTGCTGCATGCAGCTTCACTTATGTTGGAACATAAGTTGTGCTAATGATTCCTTGAGTCTCCGTTTGAAAGATTCAATGATTGGCGTATAGGTGACGTGGGATGGCAGAGAGTTCCAGATCAAACACACTCTGATTGCGAATGACTGACGCCGGTATTCCCATCGGCATTTTGAGCTCACTAGTTTGAACGGGTGTCCTCAAAGATGAACGTTGGGTGATAATTTGAGCAGCGAGCAACACAGATGGCTTGCGTTTTGTATTAGTATCTTGGGGACAATCTCGGAAGCCGAAATATAGTGCCCGCCGTTTCTACGGTAGACTGCGTTACCAAGGTTACTACACCCTGACGCGCAGTTTAAAAGATGGATCGCAGTCTAGTGAAAATGCAAACGCAAAAATGAACCAGTTTAATCTACATATTTAGTTACCCATTAGGCATGAAAGATATTCTGAAGCACTGGAATCCTTTCCGACATGCAACACCAATCGTATTCGATTATGCCCATGAAATTACACATCGAAAATCAAGTTTAATTTCCAAAGTGAATCATTATGTTACATATATTTAGTACATATATACAATGAGTCATATATATAACCTTTTATACAAATATATATAGATATATATTATATTTGTATATAAATATAATAACTATTATACCTATACACACATATATATATATAAAGACATAATAGTCATTTTTATAAAAAATTATGTGCACATAAATATAACATACATAGTGATTTTACGTACTAAATATTTGTATGTATATATATCATATATTATATAATTATCATTCCTATGATAAACCCTAATAGGTAATATAAATGTATATATCATAAATATATAAAATAATAGATATTCCACTACCATTATGAAAATAAGATAAAAATCTGTGTAAAAATGTATGTAATACGTTATCTCTCTGTGTGGTATATAATGTACTTTTAATCGAGTAGTTACAAACAGTAATGTTATTGTTAAATGAAATGTATAAATATAAAAATGTGAAATGTATGATGATGCAATACACATTGTAAATAACGCAGTTCTTAAATATGTTATATACATGGTATTCATGTGAACATACATATATATGTACATAGTATAACATTATCACCCATTCATGCATGTACCTGCTTACCTCCCTCTGCACATATGTATACGCATGTTGAAGCAACTATCGAATTCGCTATCAACCTGCAATCCCCACTGGGCAACCTAGATGCGAATACGATAACCTAAATGCGCATTCATTGTATCGCGTCTAATTCGTATATCATGCTAACACGATTCGACACACCAGCCACCAGAAATTGGTTAATAATCACCAAGTCCCCTCAACGTCACCCGCGACAAGAGTGTGAAGGGTTCTCTTCTACTTCCAGGGCAATTGAACCTCACTATCCTTTAATCCCGCTTTTGACCATCTATATGGAAACACTATCACGACCTTACATTTACTTTCCTGTGCTACATGCTTACAGAACCAACGCAACGTATATCAATGCCACGTGGAGTCAACTGAAACGTTTAAAACATTGTAACGGACATTTCGCGGAAATACGACGCAACGTTAGACCCAATAACCAACTGAATGTGGAAATATAAAGCATTTCAGGAATTCTGATAAGGTATATTTCGAACGAAAATGAATACAACGGAAAAGATGTTTCCTCGACGTATCTCCGTTTATCTCGTGCTGCTTTCCTTTATCACTGTCTGAAAAAAAAATTAATGAGAACCATCACTAGTTAACACTGTATGAGAGGTTTATATGATACAGTTCCTAGTTTCAACATGAAATACGAAGTCACATTCAAGATGAACGTGAAAGACATGCAAATGGAAATTAGTAACTCTCTAATATTAGATCGCTTTAGAAACGACTTGAAGAAATTGTTCATTTTTTGTTTCCGCCAACGGATGCATCATTTCCTCGGATCGATTGCATCTGAGGTTAAATGAGAAACAATGATACAGATAATGCCAATTGAACATGTATACTTTCTGTATTGTAAAATTAGAGATTGCACATTTACTCTTAGAGACCCCCTATAATCAACTATAGAGGGTCTGTCTCTAAGGCTGACGTCATGCATGATCATGACATTAAGCGCTCAACCCCTCCCTTTCCCCCAATTATTTTCCCTAATTGTGAAACGTATAAGATTTCGGTCTGTTTCTCAATGAAGTTTACACTGCCATTGTTGAAAAGATTTCACTCGCATTCATAGAAACGTCATATGAATTCACTGGACAAATTGGTTTTTAAGGCATCTTCAGACACTCGTTTATAATTGTAATAGGCAATAGAAGGTCAAAGAATCTGTTACCTGTCTGGGAAAATTTATCGTCACCAAAAATCCAATCAGCATACATTTATAAATAATTCGAATGAGATAGAAATCTATAATAATTCACCTAATAATTTATAACATCAGTCTGGAAATCCATGGTGACATTTGACACAGTCCTTCATAATCTTTAGTGGGTCAAATGAAACGAACATAGCTGAAATGAACAGAACGTCAACCACAGCCATAATGCGCGATAATAAGTTACAATGTTTATAAGAGCGATAAAAAGAAACATTAAAAAAGCAGACAGTAAACAAATTCTACTCGGTAGACGTAGGCAAATTGTATTATAATCCGTATCATTTGTGTTTAGCACTCAGAAGGATTCTGCTCGCGGTAGATTGTCGCACCCATTGTCATTGCTCTTCAAGTACCGTTTTGCATTAGTTGGTATACCATAATCATGTCTCCTCTGACGCGCTGGTAGTGATTGAAATATAACCCCACGAACTCAATTCTCTCTGCGTATTGATAGGAAGATAGAACCTTGTCCATCTTCACACACACACACACACAGACTTGATCACACATATGTGACACTGTTAAGTTCGTGCTTGGATAAACGGAGTAGGGGGTACAGCGCAGTGCTTGGCGCGATCAGTCTGGTATCTACCGATTTTATTGAAGAAATCCAGACCTTCCGTACGCCAATTGTCTTTTGTATTCATTGCGAGGTCAAAGACATCAGGGTAAGTATAGAATATTTCTCGTGTGCGTCTCACGAATTGCGGGTTCTGTTTCTCCATATAATCTTGTGAAAACTTCCCACTAACTTGGGATTGTTATAGGTGGACTGTGTAGCTGATCGGAGAATCGCGCACGGTTCGCATCCCGGCGAAGTGGCGAGCCGATATGCTCTCATTCGACCCAATACCATAAAGTAGTGCGCTACCTCAAACCTGAGAATTTGGGTTACCGGCCCCAATCACCGAACAGTTGTTTTGGAACCTTTTTCCGGCTGTTACGCAATTGAACGTCACGTTTTGTTGCCACTCCGGTGTCTAATCAGTGGTTTGATTAAAAGAGCTAATCAGTCAGTACCATTTCGATGATCGGAAAAGCAGTTGAGAGGGTAGTGAATGTACGGTGGAAATGACTTATGAGTTTGCATACGAGTGCCCTCAAGGAAATCGTTTTTTTATGCTTCGATTAAGTGGTAATTTTTCAGTCTGTGAATTATTACCTCAGCCTAGTAGGTTTGTGCCAAATCAGCCTGCATGAGGGACCTGATTTGGTGAGAGACTTTCGATTGGAGTTAACAGATAGTCAACTGTGTCTCCTTTCCTTGCTGTCGGCCGAATAATGAGTTGACTGACTGTCACTGAAGGCGAGACATAAACAAACATGAATTGGCAATTGGATTCAGCCCCGGAATGAGCCCGTTGGCATAGTGGTAACACACACGCCTTCCATGTGATGGGTTCGGAGTTCAAAGCCCGGACGGTGGGAAGATGGATATGTACTAATGATGAGCCCTAATAAAAGCGAAACTCGAGTCTAGTGCTTCCGAGTATGTATGGTTGACCAGAAGAACTGAGCACTGTGCGTGAATGTGAAGTCTGAAGGATGGTCAGTTCAGCGACGAGTTAGACCCCATGTCATTCGATGACCTTTGATGAGTCAGCTGTCGAATTTCATCACCGCTCATACAGGCGAGTCAATGAGAAAACGATTTTGAATCGATTGGAAACCAAACATCCGACTCAATACTGCAGTTATCAGCTGGGGCAGTAGCGATTATCTTTCACAGTTAAGATAGCTTCAGATCTTGCAGATACTATAATAGATATAAACTTGGCAAGAAAACAAATGTCCTCTCCCGATGTTACGTCCCTGTTCATCAACGAATCTCTGTCCGAGACAGTCAACTTCATCATCATTACAGGGGAGGTGAGGAGGCGGGGGGGGGTGGGAAATATCATTGACAAATGATCAGTCCTTGCGGATGTCTTCATGGCAACAAAATAGAAACCAGTTCTCTACACATAGTCATCACTAATTTCGATCACTAGCACTTGGATGATCACTTCGGTGTTTCCGAGGACAATTCGATTCGTAACGAAGCTTCGTTGAAAAATTCATGTGGCACATTCCCGGATAGGCTTTACATTTGAGAATGAATAATCTATCGAATTGCCACTCCTTCCTCGATTTTAATCTAACAAGACGTTTGGATGGTTCCATTCAGCGGAGAATACATGAAACGGACAGTAAAAAAACACCACCATGGTTTTGTACCACTCGTCCAGAAGCGTAGCTTGGTGTGCAGTCTTTCATTCACGGGCAAGATACATCTGCTCAGAAGAATCAGGACTTTCAGCTAGAGCTGAGAAAAAGACGCTGATTAGCAAACTTCCGTTCACCGATTATTGTCCACAATAGTCCGTAGGCAAATGGGAATATGTACGATAGTGTTGTCTTTCCCTGGATTAGAGGAGGCAAGGTGGAACACCGGTAATCAAATTGCTAATTGTGCGGAATGAATCAACAGTTTGGAACATCTTTTACAAATTACTCAATTAATCGATGAAAATTTGATTTGTAGAACCACCGGAGGCCTGGATTTTATTTTTCAAACAGTCCGGGGGATGTGTGGTGTAGTTGTAACAGGTACGGTAATGTTTTATGCTCGCAGCTTTATCACTGAAACCTTTTACCGTTTCTAAACTAATCCGTTTGAAATAGCTATCAGCGGGAATGTGCTTTTTTGTCATTATCCGTCCCACAACGACTGACAACCGCGACTTGTTTCTCACACGCAAGCAAAAGGTCGGCTGTATTCACCACACACGCACATACACACAAACGGGTGCGTGGATTTCCACAAGGATCCGTACTCGGTCCGTACCTTTTCCTTGCATTCATAAACGATCTACCACATGGCCTTGGAGAAAAGGTATTATTATTCGTTGATCACGCCAAAACATGGAGGACGGTAAAATATCCTGAAGATTATGACACCTTGCCGGAAAATCTCGACGCAGCTTATCGATGGTGCATCATTAATGATATCGAATTCAACGTTGAGAAATGCAAGTTTGTATTGTTGCGCCACAGGGATCACTTTCCATATTTACTTGGAAATCAGTCATTACCGCGTTCTGCAAACGAAAATGATCTGGAAGTTATTGTTCTTGAGAATCTAGAATGTTCCACACATTGCACAACAGCGTCATCAAAGGCCACACAGCACGTTGGATGCACCAATCATCGATTCATTCAAGTCACGACTGGATGAAGCATTGAAACATCTAACTTTTCAGTACCCATGAGTGAATTTGTTATTCAATTGTATTATCAACCGAACCCAGTGTGTACAGATCGATCCTATGGGACTCAATAAGTATCAGCTTTGTAATTTACCCATAATAAAAATTTGAATTTGAATTTGAATCAGGGGGAGGTGTGTGAACGAACCCGAGAGTTGTGATTACCCATTACACCCATTTGACGCAGTATATTTTTTTTCCGGACAAAAGTGCAACTGAACGTCAGTTGAAATTTCTATACTCAGCAATATGCTGCCGGCTCGGTGAATCACTCGGTATGTAGGTGTGTGTGTGTTCCAGTACATCTCTCTTGTATTTTTTCATTTTTCATTTTACTTCCTTTTATTGAATATATACAAATATACAATTTTCAAACGGCTGCAATTCAGCACACACAAACTGGGGAAATTCAGTGGTGGTGGGATTCGAATACACATCCGCAGAGAGTGATATTAATTTGGTGACCTTACCATCGGGTCATGTTGCATGTGTATCTATCTGTTCTTCAAAAGCATCCGGTCTGATTGAGCGATTACGCATGACATTACCGATGATAACCCGATTGTCCCGGCAAAATGTTCGGGGGTGAGTGGAGAGCAATTTCGTCGAACACAAATGACCTTAATTTGGACAATCCAATTTCAGAAACTCAGATCCAGATAACCATCTGTTCGTGGCATCTGTCAGCGCCTCGCTTCAAACGGGTACCCAACCTGAAGTTGCTGAAATTGCATATTTTGGCAACAATCATTTTTGGTGACGGCAAAAATGGTTCGCTTGAAAGTATTTCCATTCACAGTGCGCTAATTTATCGGAGAATGTGTTGTAAATTTTTCCATCTGAACATTGCATTGGCACTCGGATAATCTTTAGTGTTGTAAGGAAATACAACTGGGTCTTGCGAAATCCTGAAGCTTCTCAACCAATGTTTCTGATAGGGGTCAAAACTGCGGAATTTATTGTACTAATCCACGTAGGTATGAATTACGGATCACAAATGACGGTTGCAACAGAAACACAGATATGCACTACCTTTCGTACGCTGGGATCCCCGGTCACCGAGATGCAGGAAGACGGTCACGGAAGTAGCGGTTCATTTTAGAGTATCATATTTGAATCAGCCCATTCGATTGTGCGAAATCTCCAAGCCCTATTGATGGTCTGCTAACAAATCCCAAGCAGAAAGAAACAACTGTCGAATGAGTGCTCGTTGTCGGCCATCACAAATCTCTTCATCGCTTATAGTGGTACATTTATTGACATTAATCAATGGGATTAAATAATATGTGAATAGAAATATCATTGGTCAAGCAAATATCAACCAATCGCCACTTTGTTCTTCGAGTCACATGGCTTCCGCTTGAACTGCATGGCTGTTGGTTGATCGATACTGATAGTCTATGGCCCAATGTTGAGAAACTGAGATACACGGGGGCTTGTTTTGTACCGTCACGGAGAGTTGACTCACCACATTTATCGCCAGCTTGACGTGGACCCATGAGAGACTGACCTGCATCGGGCATTCCTGTTGTAATTCGTTGGGATCAAAGCATCTGAATGTAATTTGTGTACTCTTCCACGCTCAAAATCAGTCAACCGCATTTGTTGTCTCCTCCGTTCAGCGAATTCTCTCACAATAGTTCCATCTGTTTGATGTACATCGACTGCTCAAGAAATGAACTGCAGCTGGCGGAAGACTGCAAACTGGAGAGAGAGAGAGAGAGAGAGATGGTTGCTTGACAGTTGAACAGTATTGTCCATGGTTTGGGTCTAGGAACTGCGGATTAATGTACATGCATATGTATAGGCGTATGATTTATACCCATCGGTACTTGACGCCTCGTGCTTGTGCATAATGGACTTCACGTCTTGAATGGCACAAAAGAGCAATGCGGTCTTCTGGTGTACCAAATCGTGCACAGGAAATTCCTAAGCTAGTTGTGACATTCCAATATCATCTCGTAAATGTATATTAGTGAGAACTATAGCCTATATTAGATACATCACTGTCGATTTCTATAATCCGCTTCGAGTGGTACCCAATAACTAACTTGTAACATGTATTTGATTTTACTGTTCAACTTAGCAACACAGAATGCAGTTCAACGACCATAAAGTGCGCGGTTTTGAAGACGCCCGTAAAGGGATGACGAAGGACGTGTTGAACTTGCTTCATTGTACGAAACTCCAACGGCTCTGGGGAGGGGGGGGCGGAGGAATTATTTCACAATGTGACGCGAATCGGATAACCAAGTGAATTTATTATTCACATCTCTCATAACGTGCATACACAAGTTTTTGCTGATCGGAACAATCAATAATTTGTGGTGTAGCTCCGATAAGACAGCACACTTGAACGGTTCCGTTCAGGCACCAGGGATTCTATTAGTAACAATTGATTTTGTGGGATTATTATCCCGTTGACAAGAGATGTGACAACAAGAAAATTAATTCGAGATTTCCATTGAGCAGTATCTCTATTGACATAGTAGTTAAAAGGGACTATTGGATTTTTAAAAACGGTATCGATCAAATCTCCAGGATGAACAGAACAACATGAACAAGGTATTCAGAAATCTGTTTGATCGATCTGTTCGTTATTCAAGCGTTTAGATATCTTGACGACTTTAGGTTTAAGGCAAAGACAAAGTTAAAGTCAACGTTTTATTATGGGAGTTACTCACAACTTTATGCTTCTCTTCTCTCTATCCTCACCCACAGAGGACACAGTTGAAATTGTTTCACGGCGAAAAAAAAATGATAAAGTGTCACATAACGTTCCGTATAAGAGATAATGTGGTTTTTATAGTATTCGGAATAGGAATCGGAGTCGAACAGAGCGCGAACTCGGATTCGGACTGAAAACCCACTGAGTAGCGCGCAAATTCAGATAGAAAGAACCAAGACGAGCTAGGGATACAGTTAGTTCTATTCGAAAAATCATGCAAATATATTTCACAGGTATCACACAATCATTGATCGATTCTTCAATGTCCAATCGACAAGGATATGGTTTATTTGTTTCTCTTGTTGCATTCAGCCAATCCGATTAGTGACAACTGAGACCACAAGATTGGTTGCCTAATCCGTTTCTTGATTGGTTACCCGGACGCTGTGCAATGGTGCATGTGTACTCGTTACACGATCACCACAGGTGTCCAACGAATTTGCGTTTGTGTTTAGTGGTGTAGGAATGTGAGGTGTACCAAGGTTTCATCGAGTCTGCGCTTGAAAGATTCAATAGTTGGTGCACAAATCACGTGAGATGGAAGGGTGTTCCAAGTACTGCATGTTCTGACTGCAAAAGATAGACGCTGGCGTTCTAGTCGACACTTTGGAATCACTAACTTGAAACGATATCCCCTAAAGTGTATGTTGTTCGATAACGTGAGCAGCAGCCGACATGGACGGTTTGGGTTCTACAGTATTTGATACGTCAAAGTCAAGTCCCCTCGAATTCGGCGGTACTGAGAACAATATAATCCCAATGATCATAATCTCTCTTCATAGATGAGGTCGAATGTACACTGATAGCAAAAGTGGGAAAAACACTGTTTCAATTCGACCAAAGACTCCCCTAAACAAGCCGACATTTTTCACAGAGAAATCGATCGAGCAGCTTGAGTCCTCTTAAACAATTACACCTAAATCCTTCTCACTTGAGGTATGTGGCAGCTGCTGGTTTCCGTAGAAATAGGAGAATTTACTCTTTTGTCGTCGGGATAAACTTTTGCATTTAGAAACATTGAATTCAATGTCGTTCCCCACAGACCATTCATCAGCCGCATTAGGTGTTCCTTGAGGTGTTAGGGAGCCAGCGGGTTCTGTTACCGTATCATAATATCGGCTTCATGAGGTTTCAACCATGAAACTACGTCAAATAATTGTACTGTTTTGGAAAGTACTTGTAAAAGATTTGCTTATTTCATCGATCGAACGAATACGTCACGAAGGCTTAGACTTTTTCCAACACCAAATATGATCTTGTTTGAGTTAATCACGTTTGGTTGCATACACACATTGTTTGATCAACATGGTTCGATCGATTGGACTATTTCGCTATTGCACAATCACATTTTTTCCTGTTTTCTCATCGAACTGCCTGATCCAGGATTCAAACCATCCAGAAGCCCTTGATTCTTTGACCAAAAGACAGGAATTTCTTGCCAAACACGGTCTTTGTGAGTTAATTGTTCGTTGCATGTCGGACACGAAAATCGGTGAGGCCACATTTATGAAAGCCTTGCAGGTGGGTAACAGCCTACTTGCTGACGGAAACCGATTTGTTCAAGTGAGTTGAAAATCCGCACTAGGGTCTTTGTCTGTCTGGAACCAATACTGATCATTTGCATAGGACAGGTTCGTTTATTCCGTTTGTCGAATGTGATCCAGATAGACGAAAATATGAGACCAATATGAGAGGATTTGGTTTTGTTTGTATGACGAATTCGTTGTGTGAATGGGGCGTGAGATGAAAAACTGGGAAACAATTGGCCAGCTGTTTCAATCTGGTTGGGTCTCATCTGCAGCAGTGCAAATCCCCATCCGGCCGAATTGGTGGGAATCGAACCCGAGACCCACGCAAGCATACTACCCATTTGACCACCGGGCAGCTGATCAGACCGTTTCTGATTTTGAAACTACACAATATAGCACAACCCATCTTTGTGAGCTTGTTGCGCGTATCGGTCCTCGCTCATCTTAGCACTAGCCTCCAAGCGGATTATGACTCGGTCGAAACAGCTGTCCATTTGTGATTCCCAGCTTTTCCGGTCACGCCTCAATTACACGACGAATTCATCACATAAACGAAAATAGTTCACTAAACGCGGAAACTGTTTTTCTTCTTGTTATTGTTTCTGTTGTTACATTCCAATTTAACCTGAATCTATTGCTGTCGAATGACCTTGTAATTTTCTTATCTAGGATTGTGATTTGATTAATCCTTAGTTAATGCCGTTTCATCCCAAACTGAATATCCGCTACAGGCATAGAAGTTTATGGCTTAGTGTGTGTGTGTGTATAGTGTTTAATTTTGCCTGTCCATCAGTCATTTTTCGTCCTCACGCTCAGCCACCAGTGCG
>UZAN01041421.1:0-12020 GCA_900618425.1 Echinostoma caproni | reverse complement strand
AGGGAGGGAGGAAGGGAGGGAGGGAGGGAGGAAGGGAGGGAGGGAGGAAGGGAGGGAGAGAGGGAGATACGGCGAGTATAATTCGGTTCTTCTCGCAGTTTATTGTAAGGAGCTAAGTGAGGCAATTGTCCCAGCACAGATTTCTTAGCGGTTTTCTTCATTATTGTTCGGTTGATGAATATGTGTACCAGTCAACAAATGACAACATGTACACTGCACGAGAAAAATCCTGGTGTCACTCAATCGATAAGTTTCCATAGAGACCATCAATGTCGACTGTGGTGGATTCCGTCTATATAGAACTATAATACTTTCCGACAACTCTACATACAATTTCCATAGGCAGAATAAAATGAGCGCAAAATCAGCAAATTCACCAATGGAGTCCAAGACAGACTAATCGGTTTAAGAGATTGAAATAGTGACACCTAACGTTATAAACCAATCGGTGAACACGGTCAAACAAAGGGGCTGCAAGCA
Source organism: Echinostoma caproni (assembly GCA_900618425.1). Classification (NCBI taxonomy): domain Eukaryota; kingdom Metazoa; phylum Platyhelminthes; class Trematoda; order Plagiorchiida; family Echinostomatidae; genus Echinostoma; species Echinostoma caproni. The sequence goes on along the minus strand of UZAN01041421.1, from coordinate 11,540 downwards.
GATGGACTGTGTGCGATTTTCGTCATTTTTTCACAGTCTCTTAGTGCATTTGTACTGAGGGTAGTTCAATTCAGTTCCGTGCATCGCTCTTGGTTGCTGTCTTTTGGTTGCCCATTCGGATGGACAATAGGAGGAAAACAGGAAGGTTGAGATTAGGACTGAAGAGAAGTTCAGTGGACTAATGATGTTTACGACACTCAGCCGTATCACCCAGTGTCTCTAACCATCGGTTACGATCATGCCGAAGAACCCCAGTTAGAGAGCCTAACGGGACCTGTGTGACCCAGTACCCTGGCTAGGGTTTTCATACCTTTATGCCAGATCTAAGATTGGCCAACCTTGGACATTGCTCAACCACTACCTGCCTCAACGAACATCACTCGTCGTGGCAACCTATCTGGTGACATGCGTAACACATGCCCGAAGTAACGTAATCTATGGAGGTCGACCATTTGCTCCAGTGGACGACCGCATTTACCTAAAACTCTGTGCCTAACCTCAGTATTGCTCGTCCGGCTGGTATTTACCCAAAACTCTGCCCCTTCCTCAGCATTGGCTCATCCGGCTACCCCACCAGATTCGTCCCAAAACTCTGTCCCTAACCTCAGCAGTGCTCATCCGGCTACCCCACCAGATTCGTGCAACGCGTAGACAGCGGTGTTCAAACACCGACAGTCTGTCTTTATCCTGTTCCCTTAGTGGCCAAGGCGGTGTTCGAACACCGACAGTCTATCTTTATCCTGTTTTCTTAATGGCCAAGTTTCTGCTTCATATAGCAGAACTGGCTGAACTGCCGCAACATACACTCGACCCTTAACGACGGCGCAACAGATGTCTGAAGTTGGTAAATGCCAACCGAGGTTTCTGTATGCGAGCTGACACCTCATCTGTGATACATCCACCGGATGAGAAGTAGCTGCCCAAGTTAAAAAACTTATCCACTTGCTTTATTACTTCCCCAGTTAGGGTTAGGCTGGGTGCTGAACCAGTATTGAAGTAACATTTTACAATTTGAAAGTGAAAAACGCATACCAAACCTGTTTACATTAGTACTCAAACTATCCAGAAAGGCTAGTAACTTACCTGAATTTTCACTTAGTAGCACAATATTGTCTGCATATTCTAGATCAGACAGCTTGCCACCTGGGTGTAAATCGATGTCACTATTCTCGTACGAGGATAGGGCTATTTCCATTATCAGATCTATAACAAAGTTAAATAGAAATGGAGAGAGAGACGGCAACCCTGTCGAACACCACTTTCCGTGGTGAACTCGGGTTAAAAAGTGCCGTAAGCTCGGAGTCCGCTTCGACTATGAGTATAGAGGGATTGTAATATTGGAAAATAAACTTCTCGGGCACACATTTCAGAGAAAGGCAGCGTCAGCATTTAGAGCGGTCAACTGAGTCGAAAGCCGCTTTCAGATCGAGAAAGACAGAGGTGGTGAGTCAACGAGGGTAGCAGTCAAATATAAACTGTTGTCGGTGAGTTGGAGCGGGACGAAGGACAGGAACTATCCGTACCTTTTGCCGATCAAATTGTTTTGTCCGGGTACGAAATCAAGATGTCCCCGAATCAGTTTAATTTATCCGGTCGTCAAATCCAGATATCCGTATCGAACGTTGACCCCTGACCCAAGTCCACGGGATGTTCTCTAGTGACAAATACCATTCAGTACGAATGTGATAGAAGGCAGTACAAAGAGAGTCCTGGTTAGCGACCGAATGAAGAATGGGGCTCATCCGACCAGACGCGCAGACAAAGCGGCGGGAAGTGCCTCGCGAGACAATGTTGACTGACACCCGAAACGGGCGAATCGACAATTACAGCCCGACAGCAGTCCGCAGCTAACGGGAAAGATACCCACCGAATGCCACAACGTCGGAGCTGTCGATCAACGCATCTCGCGCCGCGATCGGGTCAAACCAGTCGGAATGGCACGCGGAAGAAGAGGCAACGTACGTGCCATGTGCGGACCAAAACCAACAAGGAATGACTCACAGAAAGCGGCATGAATCATCCCGCCGCGCGGTTGAGAATTGATTGTATAAAATCGAACGCATACACCGTTTGTTTTTGAAATGGATCAATAGACGTTTTTCCCAGCCAGCTCGCCTTCTCGTTACACGAATATTTCGCAGTCTCACGGACAAGCCCGGACTGAGAAGGACGTTCGGTGGCGGACGGTGGATGGAAAACGGTGTTTGCCGCTTTCTACAGTCCCATAACTCAGAAAAATTCAAGAGATCTCAATAACCTGCTTTGTGTGTGCGTGTGTACGCGTCTGCGCGTGCATGCATACACCCCCTCCCCCTCCCCGGAACAATTGCATCGTGCCATGTTCCGCTGGCATCAATGGATCATACTTGGTTCGTGTAACGGTTGATGTTATCAACATTTATATTCGATCAACGTGATGCTGCCTTGCAGTTCGCACTTGGTTGTGCAAAGANGAAATAAGAAACGCCGAGTGACGCTGGGAAGATCTTTCGTACCAAACTCCCCAGGATCATGATTATGATCATGTCTGGAGCCGAGTTATCTTTTCCAAGAAGTCCGCCGAAGTAAATTAAAATAAATTAGCAAGCTTGCGGATTACTATCGTTTTCTTATCCAGCTTGAGGAATATGGTAAAAGATTATCATGTTGACATTTGTGCTTGTGAAGAGGAGATCGGAAGTGTACTTTGTTGTATCCCGTATAAGTCACTAAGTACGCAAGCAGTGAATCAAGTAGTTATTCTATTTCCAGTATTCTATTTTCAAACGTAGCCGGTCCGTAGGCCGGTGCCAAAAAATGCGTCAATACGCAGGCAGGCGCCAACTGGCGCAAGTGTTACCAAAAGGAGTATGCCATCACGTTGGGCAATCAACGAACCAATCAATTACGGACAGGTCAATACTGACCGCTGATTCGCTGAGGCGGATCGACCTCATAACAGAGTAAGTCCGCCTCACGTGCGTACGTGCGTATGAGAGCAGGCTGCAACGGTCAATCACGTGATGAGCGGTAAACGTTACACTCAACTGCAGGCTATAACACACTTCTGGGAAATCGTTTCCAGTCATTCTTTCCGGCTAGAGTGAGAATCCGGACGCTCGGTTGGCGGAAGCCTTTACCGTCCTGTGCAACCTGACACGACATGACCTGACCTGACTTCATAATTAAAAAAAAAACACTAAAAGTCGGCCCTGTCATCGAGTTGGCTGAGGTGAGACGCGTCTAAACGGCAGCACCCGATAAAGAATCATCGTAATGATTCTTCGAGACTTGTTCATCTCAAATTCACTCCCCAAGCTGCAATTGAGATTTCCCATACATAATTCACATCGAAGGTTTAAGTATAAGAATGACCAGACAGAAGATTACGGGATACGCACACATGACCAACGGCAAGGAGGACCGTGAAATCGGTCGTGAGCTGCTGAGAAATTCTTGTCCAATAATTCATATACTACTGATTACAAAGAAACTCTCTTGATGCTTCTTCAGTAGCAATCTAGGCGCCGATTTGGTCCAACAAATCCCCACTCATGTAATTGATCATTAAACACAGAAAGTAGACATAAAATGAGCAGCAGATTCATGTTCCACGGTTGGTATCAGCTGTTGTGCCCTACAACTGACTGATTCGTTTGTCATACATGCCTGCGGACAAATTTATTGAGCAGTCGATTGATTGACCGATTGATTGACTGTTTGAATGCCAGCTTGACGGCATTCGCATGTAGTGCGACGTGTGAACCGGGGTCGGCCTGCCTGCTTTCCTACGAGCTGATCGTTCCTGCTTGTTTCCCGGTTTGTGAACCGGCTACATATTTGCTGTTTACAATAAACTGATTGCTTAATTCGTTGTGTGCTCATCTTACCTACTAAATTTGAAACAGAACACCAGTCAGTTCTCAAATCAAGTGAGCAAATATTACTTCTCATCCGGTCTCTGAAAGTGGAGACCACGCACACGATGTGTGGGATTGGATTCTGTTTTCGGAGGAATCAAAATAAATCGATCAGAAAGGGTTGAAAGTTCAGCCCCCCCCCTCACCCCTAAGTGGCATATCGTGTGTTCCGTAACACTGAGACGTTCTCGAACACCTCGGGGCTCAATGTAATCCGAAAGAATTACCAGATTGATCTTAAAATAAATTTGTTAAAATATATCTTGTATCTTGTCTGTCAGTTAGTTACTTGCGAGTTACTTGTATTTTTTGTCACCGTTCTCTGACCTCGTTTTCCCAAGGACAGACAAGCATTCTTTGTTCAGTCCACAGACTTGTTCCTATCATAGACCAGTCAGGGAAGGAAGACTGTTCTGACTTAAATGATACACTTTGTTTATCACAGACTACACTCGAACAATAAAGCAAACTTTTGTCCGTGCAATCCCCATTCCAGTCAGAAGCAATACACTATCACTATGGAATGTCCCGTCAATTCAAAGATACACATTTGGGCGAGAAACTGCAAACCATTGCACACCAGTTGTACATTCTTGTGCGACACGTGAGTTGTTGTTGTTGTTCGTTCTGGTGTCTGGTGACTAGAAACTGATATCTCAGATTCTCTGTTTCACATATGTACACACATTTATAGTCATTCAGGTGACATGTTGATTTGCAGTCGGACTGACGGGTGGTGGTGGTGGCTCGGTGATAACGTCACCAAATCATCACCCCGGGAGTGTGTGTGTGTGTGTTCGCATCCCACCACCACCACCACCACCGTCTGACTTTCCCCATTTCGGTGTGTTGAATGGTAGCCCCCTTTGATTGGCCGCTTCCCCGCTTTCCTAAACATTGTATCTTTGTATATTCAAATAATAATGAAGTAAAATGAAAAAAGTAAATTAAATGAAACAGAGGGAAGAAACCGGTGACCATTGCGCACAAATACAGGCTACTTTCATACAACCTCTGCTCAGGTTGAAATGTTTTCTACCGAATTTGAACCCTGGTGGACAGTGATAAGAGGCGCAGACCGCGATACTTGTAGTAAGCTCGCAAGAAATGGATTGTGCTCTATCGCGATTAATGAATAGGAAAAAGAACCAACTGTCTGATCAGCTCTGCCTGGTGACCTGGTCCTGGGTTCGAGCTCCATTAGGATGAAATCGAACCAGGTTATGATAGCTATTCAGAGCTTCTCAACCGTTCAGTACACTCACTTCATTCTTTGTTTACAGGCCCAAATTCATCATATGAACAAATTTAACTCAAAAGAGTGCCAGTAAGATTAGTTGATAGGAATGAAGGCATCAAGGCATCAAGGCCCAATGCAAGATATGGAACGATGCAGCTTATACAAGTAGTTAAGAGTGGGAATTGTATTGATGATTTTGCTTGAATTCTGTTATTGCGCTCAAGTCCGGAACGGCATACGTTTTTCCCTGTACTAGCTAAGTTGGGCAACATATGAATCAGCAGCAGGCATTCAATAATATTGATTTTAATCGACGATCTTTCGGATTTATTCTCCCTAGAAATCATTCGACTCATTCAGTGACCAAACACAGTTTCAGTTGGGTTTAAACTTAGCCCAAAGCCACCGGATCGTCTGTGATTGGATCTTCATAACCCCGTGTATGTAAATCATGCCTCAGCTCACTCACATCGTTGCTGGACAGTGTTAACGACCGAGATTTGTTTTCGTACACCCTGTTCAGTAATAGGCAATGAGTTTTTTTCTTTCTATATGCTATATTATTCCGCTGTATCACAAGCCGATCTCGATCATGAGATTTCCTGAGCGTGTTTATGGGTAACTGGATAAACTGAAAAGTATACGTGAACGTGAAGTCTAATGGATGATCAGTGAAAACCAATAACCTATATCAGTTGTAGTAATTGTAGTATTTGTAGTATACACTAACCACGAAACACGAATCACGAATTAAAAATCATGAACTAGCAACTTAAGCATTGGATCACACTGGTACTTGCATGACAGTATCCCACCGAACCGAGACGCAAGGAAACGCGCACAGGTGTAGTAGTTCGTTTAGTGAAAGAAATTAGGGGTCTTAAATAATATGTACAAAACAAGCTCATTTATCATCCAGGCCTCTGCCAATCGCGTTTTGGTATTTCTGGCGTTGTTTGGCTTCTGTCTGGGCCGCACGGTTTCTGATTGGCTGGTACAATCAACCTATGGTATGTAGTTCAGAAGCTGTGACACGTACGCGACGAGGAAGCTTGATTCATTACAGTGGTCCTGTAACTGTAACTGTAACGTGTCGCTCCGTGGTATGCGTCATTTTGTAGGCCAGGGTCATTCCATTAATCTAGACACATATGACTGTGATGGATATGTGCGTTATCTATTGACCTATTCAAACTATGAAGATCTCCCCTTTCAAGCCGACTGATCAGTTCTGAACTATTCTCGCATTTGGACAGTGGGTCTGAACTGTTCGCACTGTCTGCACGCCTATGATACATAATCAATGAGTTGTACTGTTATTGTATCATTATCAATTTTCTTCTCTCTTATTCTGAACAATTGTAAACCGCACACAGCTGTTCATCGATTGTCCAAGCTGCATTCTTCCAAACGAGGCCCGAATCTCCGCGATCGATGATCAGTCCGGCTGTGGCACTTGTGCAACCGAGCGACCGGGACTCAACACAACTCTACGATCGATCTCTGTGAGCAATGCAGAATCGACCACAACTTGTGCGCTGGTTTTCTTCTCCGACCGTACTGCCCAGATTGAAGTATGTTTTATTGATCGTCATTTTCCCGTCCACTTACTATGTACTTACCTTATGGACTATCAGATTCTTCTTCTTCCTGGACAGTCACATGCAAATTAGGCAAATCGATATTTGTTTTGCTCGGTGTAACGCAACTAGTTAGTTAGCGCCAAAAAAAACAACCCCCTCCCCTCAGTGCTATCGGCACGGCCTCGTAGCTCAGCCAGCTCAGGCAATGCGAGTGTAGGTAGTGCTATTTTGACAATCCAAACTAATCCGTTCTACCCCTGTCGAAATCATGTGAAACTGCCTGGACATCTGAATGCAGACTGGAAGAAAATCGATTTATATTCGAATGTTTTTCAACCAGTATTTTTTGAAATTTGTGAAAAAAAAATTACGGCTGAGAATCCAATTTTCAGTTCATCATTATGGTATACAAATCACTATTAGGACATATCGGTCGCGAATACGGCCGAATTCATGGTAAAAGTATGTGTGTGTGTGAGAGAGAGAGAGAGTAAATGCTTATTTCGCGATGATCAATTTGTTACTCACTAGGTAGCCTCTATGCCTAGCTAACCGTCAGTAGAATATCAGTCAGAGGAAACAGGAGCCTGGTGAAATGTGCACCACAAGATGGTCAATCTATCCAATTGTCCTAGCCTAATCCGATTTGTGCCTCCAAATCATCACCCGCTAATTTTCCGCCAAAAAACGGAAGCCGTTGGGCAGTTCTGATGAACGGTTTTTATAGTATTCGGAATCGGAATCGGAATCAACTAGAGCGCGAACTGGGATTCAGACCGAAAAGTCAGGTAGAAAGAACCAAAACAAGCTGTGGATACAGTTAGTTCTATTCAGAAAATCGTGCCATTACAGACCACAAGCAACAAATAATCATTGGTCAATTCCGCAGTGTTCAATCGACAAAAATGTGGTTTATTTGCTTGCCCTCTAGCAGTCAGCCAATCCGGTTCGTGCCAATCGAGACCACAGGATTGGTTAACCAGTTTCTTGATTGGTTACCTGGACGCTGTGCCATGGTGCATGCGTACTCGTTACACGATCACCACAGGTGTCCAACGAATAAAATGGGTTGTGTGATGGGTTCCCTACCAGTAACACAGACGTGCTTACGGATGAATGAATGAATGAATGGATGGATGGATGAACTAATCTGATGTGCCGCACTTCTTTAAAGTCACCACGGGTTTTTCTCGATAAATCCAGAATGATTTGCAACGGTTGCTGAATTCCTATTGATGCGTTTGAATGTGGACAGGATTACCCAATACAGACAAGCCATGGATAATTTAGAACTAATCAGTGCGTATCAATGACCAATCACATATTGATGTACTAGATTCCCAGATGAAACTATTAAAGAAAAGTCGGTAACTTACCTAACCAAATCACCGATAGTGTAGTTGAACCCATACGGTGGGTTTAGTCAAGGGAATGACTTGCTTGCTCGACAGACACGTAAACGAACGGAATTACCGCGTAGTTAGATCAAACAATAGTCGCTACCTAGACCATCTAGAGTGACGCTTCCTTCCGGTTGAACGGTCACGTATACCGTGCGAGTGAGCTCACAGTTCGATATTCCAATTGTTTGTGTCCTGCACCACTGATGCCCGCTTATAGTTTGAAGTAAACAGGACTGAGCAAGCAGACAAACACGACGGACAGATTTCGTCGCGTTTTTTGGAAATGATATGGTGGAAAGTGTGTGTGTGTGTTGCAACAGGGAATTATCATTGTCAGATTCAAAGTCAAACTTTATTATGGGCGTTTTCACAAAGCTGAAGCTTATCATGCCTCATAGGATTTTTACAGAATCTTTTGAATAACTTCACGAAGAAAAAATAACAATGATATCAGTGTGTGTGATCACTCACGAATGTTGAAATTTTAAATGTTCCAATGCTTTATCCAGTGGTGACCACATGTGAGTGTGGTTCATACGCCTCCTTATGGTTGGTTTGGAATCAGGATTTTTGACCTAACAATGGTCCACCAACCCACCACCAGCCCTGAATGTCGGCTTTTCGTCCTCTCAATTTGGTGGAGGAAAACACACCTCTGCCACGAGAAGGCGGTGAGTCGGGCTTTCTCAGCAGAGGCTATTCGAGACACTTGGTCGCAAGGGAAGGGTGACCAGCCACAACCCTAGACACCCACCCCCGACCATACTGAGGCATTTGAAGGATAACTGTATTTCCATAGGTATCCCTTATGCACATGCAGCCTCGTTCCTAAAAATTGTCTATAACAATCTGATACACTCGGTGATTGGGCAAAACGAACCGGGAGAGGGACAGGGAGGGGGAACACATTCATATACCGGAACGCGGAGAAACTTTCCTTGCCAGGCGAGAATCAAAGAAGACAATGCTTGCTTCCGGTTAAAAGTCATCGCGCTGATGACATACCACAGTCAATACAGGGTGATTATTGATTAATCGAGACTGTGAAAATTCTGTTCCATTCAGGTGTTGTTGGTGGCATTTGACTCACCTATTGATTTTATTTATTCAAAATCAAAGCCAAATTTTTATCATAGGCGACTAAGCAAAGCTAAAGCCCCATAGGATTTTTACAGAATCTTTCGTATAACTTGACGAAGAGAAAATAGTGGTAATAATATGCATGATCACTCACGGATGTCGAAATTTTGTGTTCCAATACTTTATCAAGTTGCTATTTAAATAGTTCAACCGTAGGAGCATACACTACATCAGATGGAAGAGGATGCCATCCACACCGCACACTCTGACTGCAAACGAGTGATGTCGGCAATCAAGGTGGCTGTTCTGGTTATTCACCTTTAGTGAATGTCCCGCGAGGTGCTCATTATGAGATAAAGTCAGCAGAGGACGACAAGGGTGGTTGGGTTGATGCAGCATGTGATATGCCAATATTAGATCCCTTCGAAGCCGATGGTGTTCGGATGAGTAAAGTCCCAATGTTTGCAGTCTTTCGGAGCAGATACAGACCTTTTACCAATTTTGTTGCCAGCCTTTGCGGACGTTCTAGAGCCTTTTTGTCGCGATTTAACCATGGATTCCATACTTGAATGGCGTACTCCCTGTGTGGCCGAACGAACGCTGATAACAAGCGTGGGAACAGTGCTCTTTCGAACGGCCGGAAAACACGTCTGGGTAGTCCAACTTGCTTTAGAGCCATAGATGATGCTCCGGCACAGTGCGTGGAACATCCTCCTATACCATAACTGCCAAATCCCTTTCATCAGTGGCATGCGGTAGTATTTGATTCCACAGAACATAGGAGAAACGAGTTTTATGCCGCATGGAAATAACTCTGCATTCGGAAGCTTTGAACTCGATGTCGCTGGCAAATGATATGGCGAAAAGTGTATGTGTTGCAACAGGGAATTCGTATTGTTTTGGGACGTGTGTGTTGCAGTGGCCAAGCGTCCGCTCACCGCACCTTAAATGGTCTGTAGTTGATACCTCCGGTGGAGAACATCGAGCGGCTGACAACAAGTATTATGCAAACAAGGCCTGAATAAGAAGGATACACAGCGATTAGACTATTCACTCTCGGGTCGGTAGTCAAAAGGATTCGCTAAGTGATGGATTGGGTGCTTGTTTGTTTAACGTCAACGATTGAGAAGAATAAACGATGCAATGGGTCCTGTCAAAGACAGAACAGTCGGCACAAAGTATGGCGGAGCTGACGGTTCGCTCATTCATAATAAATAGCGACGTCTTGCAGGCCGGGTGGAGCGCTTCAAAGCACAGTTTACGTGGCCTCCACCGTCGGCTTCTCACACAGCTATTCCGGCACACGCCCCATGGTCTGTCACAACAGACTCACCTTCTGAGACGGAAATCTGTGAGGAGATTCATGCCTTCGAACGTCACAAAGCACCGGACTCCGATGACCTTCCCCCTGCTCTATTTAAAGATGGTGGAATAAAGCTTGTTAGACAAATACAAATTCTGTTCTCTAGGGTGTGGAAAACTGAGCAAGTCCCCTCATGAACAGTGATTGGATGACATGAAACTTTACCTGGTCATGCATAGATTGCGGTCACGGAAGTGTGGTAATCCAGACTTTCGTGACCGCAATCCATGCACAACCAGGTACAGTTTTATGTCAGCCAATCACTGTTCACGAAGCTCGACCAATGGTACACCGCGTGGACATGATATCCGAGTAAGTACATATGATGCGTCGGGGTAAACGGTTACGTGATTAGAGGACGATCAACCAATCATATGGACCATCACATCCTATAAAACATGATCTAATTCCATCAATAAAGATAAGCGTTTGCTCCTATCAGTTCCTCGTGTATTTAATTTGTGTCCGCAGTTCGGGTTGGAGCTAACCCAGTTCTGAGCAGTACATTGCGGGTTATCGTATTTCTACATTCATTACTATTCAGATTACCACAAGAAGTGTGGATTACAACACTACATCGATCAAATCTTCACCCTCCGACAGCTGCTAGAGCGCCTTCATGCCTACCAAAGATCAACGATTATTGTATTCTTAGACATCCAAGCGGCCTTAGACTCTATCGATAGGATCGCGCTATGTAACTGTTTGTTGACGAATGAAGTACCCGAGAAGTGAGTCCATCCTCAAAGAATTGTATCGTCATACCTCGGTTCGGGCTAAGGCCTATGGCCAGCTTTCGCCACCCTTTGCCGTCTCCAATGGAGTTCGACAAGGCCGCCCCATATCCCCATTTCTTTTCAAATACGCCATAGAAGATGCTNCGACGATCATTGTATTCTTAGACATCCGTGCGGCCTTCGAATCTATCGATAGGACCGCACTATGGAACTGTTTGCTGAGGAATGGAGTACC